>ML778659.1:327086-363664 GCA_009831015.1 Picea engelmannii | reverse complement strand
GCCCGGGTCCCATGTCCAAGTGCTCATGTGAACTCCCCATAGAAGATTTTGGAACCCAATAACCAACTCCAAATGATGCTCCAAAGACTGACACCTATCATGTGGATCCAAATAAGAAGATCCATCCACATAGTGGAAAAGGGATCCAAATACTGAATACATAAGCACCACAATAGATATAGAAGAACAATATAGAAAAACACAACTTTATTATATCAAACCCTTGAGGTACGACAACACCATACAATGGATCCTATTATGGAAGGGATCCTCTCCTGTTCACTTGCCTCTTCGAGGGGGCATCCTCCTATTGAGCTACCGCTCCAAATACACTGATTCTCTTCATCTCTCATTACATTGCTTGAGCCCCTTTATATAGTGCTACCATCACCTAAGAACATTCTAGAGGAGGAATCTTCTAGAAGTAGAACCTTCTAAGAAGTCCTCTTACATTTATTATATCTAACTACCATAGTGAACCTTATTTAATAATATAGTGGACCTAGTCCACCTTACATTGAATGACCTCCACTATTATCACTATGGGCCCTCTGGGCCCCCCTACTACCTCTCTAGCTACCTTACATTACATTAGTGAATTTTCTGTTGACAGAGTGGAATCATATAGCCAAGCAGAGAGATATTTCTTCAAGGGACCTAGAGGAAAGTTTCTACAGTCTTTGAAACTGAAGATTAAGATCCTATTGGATGAGAAGAATATCATGAAGATACAATAATCAGTTGAATTTTAAAGCTAATGTTCAAAAATTCAGACAACGACAGTGATGCAGAGGATGGACACACACACAGTGGGAGATCATTCAAAAAGGTTCCTCTTGCGAACCTGTTTAAGCAGAGCTATGGGCCATTGACACAAGACAAAGATTTCTATAGTGGAGAAGAAGTAGGGTGATTATATGAAGAGTATTCAGAGTTCACAAGGGTAGAGGAAGTATAGACTGAAGAACTTCGTCGAGAAGAACAAGAAACTTCAGGGACTGCGCCTACTATCAAAGTAAGTATTACTACTCCTCCTGATGTTTTAGCAACAATGAGTAACCAGAGTAACCAGAGTAATCATAGCACTATTACAAGAAGTTTAGTACATACTCAATTGAGAAACCAAGGAAAATCCATGGCAGATGAAATGAGGTTACCCATTTTCAGAGGAAATGGATTTGAGGATCCTGACCAACACTATCTCTTATGAGAAGCTATATGGAGCATTAAGCAAGTCAATGACGAATATTTTAAGAGAGCTCAATTTAGTACTACCTTGAGGGATCGTGCACTAACCTAGTATATGAAGTTTGTTACAAGATCTGTACAACCTAAACTACTGAATGACATTAAGACTGTGTTGAGTGCAGAGTTAAAGAAGCCTAAGTCGGAGTCGCAGTGCATTACAGAGTTGAAGGAAATCAAGAAGAATGTGACTGAACCTGTTTGGGAGTTTGATCAGAGGTTTAAGACACTGAAAGGCAATTTAAGTTTTCAGATTCTCGATGAACAACATAAGGAATGGTTCATCGATGCCCTCCTGCCACACATTAGAGTTCCTTTGATGCAACAGAAGGTCACTTCACAGGCTGGAGCATTAGAGATTTCCATGAAACTAGAAGCAACCCCTATAGGAGAATCCAGTCCATGTATGTGTCAGATTTTGAATCAATTAACTAGTTTATGTTTTCAAGTTGAAGACATGAAGAAGGACAAAGGAAAATAGAAAAATGAAGACATCTGGTGTATCATATGTAAAGTAGAGGGCCATGAAAAATAACACTTTCCTTTATTTAATGAATACTTGGCCTCTGGAGCCCCTAACACTTTGAGGCAAGCTACTTTACCATGGTGCAAGGTATGTAGAAATAGACATCACCTTGGTGAATGTTATTATATGCATAAAAATGTCTAGACACCCACCAATCTTTATTTTACCTTCTACAAATATGTGGGGCATGCTGAGAAGGACTGTAGGGCTTATGACCTCATGCATGAAAGGTCAAGGGATGCATATAAAATTCAAGGAGTATTACAACGGGAAGGGAATGTTGCGTAGTTCAATTCCCCAGGAAGAGGAAACTTTAACCCTCACGGTGGTTTCAGAGGAAGAGGATGAGGAGGAGGCATGGGTCAAGGTCGAGGTCAGATTATTTTCTATAACTATGCCCAACATGTCATTTGGCAAGGGATTGTCAGAACCCTTGCACTACTTGCAGCTACTATAATTAATTTTATCATGTAATTGAAGACTGTCCAGTATTGTTAGCTAAAGTTCAAGAAAGATGAGGTGGAAACCGGCAAGTTCAACTTATATCAACTAAACCTCGTCATGAGGAACCCAAAGTCATTGTCATTACTAGAGGAGGTGTTGTCACACGATAAGATAGGGTGACTCTAGGAAATACTACAGATGGACCAGGGATAAAAAAAGATGCAGAGAAGGCACCATTATTTGATCCAAGGAAAGAGAAGCGTACTTTTGAAGAAGCAAGGAGAGAATTTGGAGGTGAACATGCTTCTTCATATAGGGCATAACATGAAGTAAGTGAATGTGAAATTCCTCTAGAATTTGTTCATTCTACCCTACCTAGACAAGGAAAAAAGGTAAGAAAGCTTGTGGACTTCTTGTATACTTGTATTAATTTGATTAAAGATGAAAGAGTTGTGCAGGAACTACAACACCTGATAACATAGTATGAAATTGGAAGAGTAGATCCTCTGTTGAGTAGAGTTGTGAATCAAGTATCTAGAAAAAGGATGACAAGCAAGGAATTGCACCTTAGTGCTCAGATTGGAGACTACAACATAGACTATGTGGTCCTCGACCTAGGATCAGAAGTAAATGTTATGACAAAGAAGACTTGGGCATTGATAAGAAAACCTAAATTGATTTACTCTCCTATTAGGATCAGGATGGCTAATCAGTAGGCGGTGAGCCCCTTTGGAAGACTAGAGCATGTCCTTGTAGATATCAATGGAGTGAGGACATTTGCAGACTTCGAAGTGATTGAGATTGTTGATGATAATTGTCCCTATCCTGTGTTGTTGGGTATTGATTGGGATTTCAACAATTTGACTATTGTTGACCTAAAAAAGAGAAGAATTACATTTGAGGATGATGGCCTTAGGATCATTGCACCTCTTGACCCTGATGAAGGTCGCAGATACACAAAACCCATAAGAGAAGAAGATCACGCCAATGCATTATAGAACATCTATAAATTGACAGTAGGACATCATGATTATATTAATCCTACAATAGATGGAAATATAAGTTGGCAAAGTGAGATTGCATGTTTGTTGGATTCAGAATAAGCATTGGAAAATTGGCAGAACAGAATGTATGAAGTCTCTACGAGGAGGTGTGACAGATTGACTAAGGCAGTGCGCTGGATTGGCACAGAAGTAAGTAATCTTCCTACATTTGATGGCTTGAATAATTTAGAGACATTTATACTTGAATTTGAAGGAATTGTACCAATCCAATAGATATTGTTGGCACTAGACAAATCCTTGAAAGCAACGCCAACTAGATGGTGGGAAGCCCACAAGAAGAACATCGCAGAATGGGTACAATGTCACACCTTGTTGACAATGTGCTTTTCAGAACAAGGTGAAGGCTACGAATTTCGATACATAGGTCAGAGTTGTCCTAGGGACCATATGAGAAGTTGTGAGGAAGCCTAGAGAAACATTCCTAAAGAACAATGGGTACATAAGTTCATTAAAACCTTAGATACTACTCCTATCAACTGGTATCTTCAAGAAGAACTGTGCTTAGCCACTACATATTGGTATGGTATGACCCATAACTTTATAGCTACGTTCCTATTTGAAATTAAGTACCCCACAATAGATCAATCTTTACAAATTGTAAAACAAAAGGTCTTTGAGGAAGTACCTAACGTCCCTCTTGAACAAGAAGAAAATGAATGGACTACACCTCTTCAAAGGTTATAGGGTTGTTATAATATTAATGCTGATGAAGATGATGACCCTAGGAATGTGAACATTTCATAAACTGAAGGACAAAGAGATATAGAAAGGACAAGGATTGAATTACCTTTTGTTGGGAAGCCTATTAAAATTAAGAAGGTTAACATTGGAACATAGCAAGCACCTAAGTTAGCAAATGTTGGAGACTATTGGGATGATGCTACTATTAGTAAGATTAGAAAACTGTTGCATGAGTATCAGGACTTGTTTCCAACCAAGTTCATAGACATGAAGGGAATTAAAGGGCCCATGGGAGAAATAAAGATTCCTTCGAAAGAAGATGCAAGTCCTGTCAAGCAGAGGCCTTACAGATTGAATCCCAAGTACAAGCAGAAAGTTAAGATTGAATTAGATAGAATGCTAGAAGCAGGAATCATAGAACCAGTTAAAGAATCCAAATGGATCAACCCTATGGTGGTCTAAGATAAGAAGTTAGGAGAAATCAGAATCTATGTAGACCTAAGGAAATTGAATGATGCATGTTTACATGATCCATTTCATACACCTTTTACTGATGAAGTTCTAGATAATGTAGGAGGATAGGAATTTTATTCATTCATAGACGGATTTTCAGGCTATCACCAGATCAAAATTGTTAAGGAGGACAGACATAAGACCACAATTGCAACAGAATGGGGTTCTTTTCAGTACACTATGATGCATTTTGGTTTGAAGAATGCACCGACCATATTTTTCAGGGTGGTGGTCAAAGCATTTAAGAAAATTTTAATAATTTTTTGGAGGCATACTTTGATGACTAGACCATTTTTAGTCTACTAAAAGATCATATTGAATGTTTGAGATTAATGTTAGATAAGTGCAGGCAATGTTAGATTTCCTTGAACTCAAAGAATCATATTTTCTTTTCACCTTTTGGAGTGTTTTTAGGACACATTGTGTGTAAGCAGGGGTTGTTGGTAGATCCTTCCAAGATTTCTATAATTATTGATCTACCTCCTCCTACTTCGGTTAGACAGTTGCACACTACATTAGGACACACTGGATACTACATAAAGTTCATTAAGGGTTACACACACATAACAACACCTATGGAAAAGATATTAAAGAAGGATAGTAAGTTTCAATGGACAGAGGAATGCCAACAGAGCTTCGACACATTAAAGAAGAAAATGGTCACTGTGCCTATTTTGGTTTTCCCAGATTGGAGAAAGGAATTCCATGTTCATGCCCATGCTTCATCCATTGCATTAGGAGAAATTTTAGCATAGCCAGGTGCATGAGATATTGACTACCCTATAGCCTTTGCTAGCCGAAAGATTTCTACATCTGAAATGAATTATAATACCACTGAAAGAGAAGGCTTAGCTATGGTATATGCGATGCAAAAGTTTAGAAAGTACTTGTTGGGAGGATATTTTAAGATTTTTACTGATCATTATGTATTGAAGTACTTAGTCAATAAGCCAGTGTTGGGGGGGAGAATATGCAGATGGATACTATTATTCTAGGAGTATGACTTTGAGATCTTGATCAAGCCAGGAAGAATGAATAAGGGACCTGACCACTTATCCAGATTAGAACATGGAGAGGAGCCTACCAGTTTGGATGATATACTACTAGATGCATAGTTGTTGGCCATCAGGAAAGTCGATGATCACTTCACCGAGATAGTCTAGTTCCTGTCCACAGGAATGGCACCTCGCAAGTATACAATTATTCAGAAGAAAGAAACTGTGTAGAAGGTTCTCAGAGTTGGCCTCTGGTGGCCCACTTTACATAAGGATGCTAAGGAATACTACATAGACTGCAATGTATGTCAAAGAATAAGGAAGCCATCAAGAAGGGATGAGATTCCTTTAAAACCTTAGTTAACTTTACAAACATTTGAGAAATGGGCTATTGAATTTGTGGGACCTATCAGCCCACCAGGAAAGAACACAGGAGCTCGATACATTATCACTGCTACAAAGTATTTGAACAGATGGGAAAATGCAAGAGCAGTTAAGGACTGTAGTGTAGATATAGCTGCATGGTTCATCTTTGGTGATATCATAACTAGATTTGGATGCCTGAAGATCCTTATGAGTGATCAAGGCACAAACTTCATTAACAAAACTATTGAAGCCTTGACTTAGGAGTTCAAAGATCACCATCAAAAGAGCACACCATATCATCCACAGGTGAATGGTACAGTCGAAGCCTTCAATAAGATCTTGGAGATAATGCTGACTAAAATTTGCAGTGTTAATGTAGATGATTGGGATTTGAGAATTCCAACAGTGTTATGGGCTTATCGAAATACTTGCAGAAGTTTAACAATGCAGACTCCATTCAAGTTAGTTTATGTCCTAGAAGCAGTGGTACCTATGGAATATTTGGTTCCTAGTTTAAGAATTGCAACATTTATAGGTATGGATGATACTGATGTTGTTCAAGACATTCTTACATAGTTTATAAAACTAGAGGAAGGCAGGTTCATTGCAGGATTTCATCAGTAGGTACAAAAAGAATGAGAAAAGGCTTACCATGACAGATATATCAAGAAGAAAACATTTAAACAAGGAGATTTGGTACTTTTATACGAAAAAAAGTTCATGAAGCATCGAGGAAAGTTTAGGACACATTAGCTTGGGCCATTTGAGGTTGTCTATGCTACCAAAGGAGGAGCTGTGCAATTGAAGACCCTTAATGCAGAATGGAAGGACGTTTTAGTAAATGGGAGCCGGTTGAAGCTGTATTATGACAACCAATTGCCTTACAACTCTCAGTAAAAGCAAGGAAGAAGGGTCTAGGTACCAGGTGCAGTTGAAATTGGGTACCAGACATAGAAAATATAGTTTGCACAAGATAGGGAGGGACAGAGAAGAAAGAATAGGCTGCTCTATGCAATCTTTAGTCGAAGTAATACAGTAGGCTTAACGCTACAGTGACTCGGGACGAGTCACAGGTGAGTGTTGGGGGCCTGTTGGCCCTTGGTCAGGTATTAAGGAAGAAAGAGAAGATTAAAGAAGAATAAATACAAAGTATGAAGTGTTTGGAAGTCACACAAACCGAGGAAGGGTCAAAGTGATTAAAGAAGAATAAAAGAAAGAACAAAGTAAGGGAAAGAAATCTGTTGAGAGAGAAGATCAAGGAAGACAAATCCGCAAAGAGGATAGATCATAGACAATTCAACAAGAGGAAGAAGACACTAATGGGTGCTTTGGAGCACCTCACAAAGAAGAAGGAAGAACATGTCGGTGAAGTCCTTAAAATGCGGGTTATGTGGACCTAGGGTTTTGGCACTTGGAATTCAGTCTACGTTTCCTAAGAGTAATGGAATGATAAATAGAGGTCTAGAAGAGTTGAGAGGGATAGATAGAGAGATTGAGATGTAAAGGTGTTATGTGTTGGAGCATTCTTGTATTTTTGGGTATTCATCTGGGTGCGAAGATTGACTTTGTAGCTGGGTGCGCAGGGTTGGGAGGTAAAGAGGAGAGAGAGAAGGATATGCAGCTGAGTGCACAAATATAACTATGGATTTTGTTCTACTTTATCAATAAACATAGTTTTGTGGACGTATCCCTGGGGAGAGGGTGAACCACGCAAAATAATGTTGTTCTATGTGGTTGATGTTGTGTTATTTGTTATCTTTTATACTGTGATTGCATTGTTATTTTCCCTACTGAAGATAAGAAGATATAACTAACTTCATGAAGTTAAGCATAATATTGTTAATAAACTCTAGGTTATCTTGCGTTGTTGTTCTAGATTCATCTTGCACTTCCTTAGGTTGTATACACATGTGTCCTTCAACCCCCCTATTGCTACTTCGGGCGAGACTTCATTTGCTTCGTAGTTGTTGCCGAAAGGGCCAGTAGTTAGGGTTTGCTGGTGCATTGTTAGATTTGAACCCTGGGTTTGCCCCTATGCCAACAAGGGGATAAGGATTTGTGTATATTTGAGGAAACTAAACAATGATTGCTTAGATGATCCTTTCCCTACCCCTTTTTCAGATGAGGTCTTGGAGAATGTGGGAGGCCAAGAAGCATATTCATTCACAGATGGATTCTCAGGTTACCATCAGATCAAAATAGCTCCAGAGGATAGGTATAAGACTACCTTTGCTATAGAATTGGGATCCTACCAATATACAGTCATGCCCTTTGGATTGAAGAATGCTCCAACTATCTTTTCAAGGGTGGTCATAACTGCTTTTAAGGATTTTATACATCAATGTTTAGAAGTATATCTGGATGACTGGACTGCATTTAGTCTTTTGGGAGTTTATGTAGAAGTTTTAAGACTCATGTTGGAAAGATGTAGGCAATGTCAAATATCATTAAACATCAAGAAATGCATTTTTGGCACACCTTTTGGGATATTGTTGGGACATATAGTGTGCAAACAGAGTTTACTGGTTGACCCTTTTAATATTGTTGTCATTGTAAAATTACCACCACCAAAGTCAATACGTCAGTTAAGAGCCACATTGGGACATACATCCTACTACAGGAAGTTTATAAAGAGGTATGCATAAATTACTACACCGATGGAAACAATGTTGAAGAAGGACATTAGATTTTAGTGGAATGAGGATTGTTAGCCAGGATTGGATACCTTGAAGGAGAAGATGGTGAAAACACCTATATTAGTGTTCCTAGATTGGGAAAATACATTTCATGTGCGTGTAGATACATCAACAATATCACTTGGAGAAATTATGGCATAACCAGAAGTAGGGGACTTAGATCATCCTACAGCCTTTGCAAGAAGGAAGAACCTACTAACTTGGAAGACAACTTCCCTAATGCACATTTATTTTCAGTATAGGTCACTGATGAATACTTGATTGATGTCATTGAATTATTAAGTACATGAATTGCACCAGAGGAGTTTAGTACTACATAGAAGAAAAATCTGGTAGTCAGAGCTGCAAATTATCAACTCATTGCGGGTCATTTATACAAGATGGGCACAGATAACATTTTGAGAAGGTGTGTATTGGAACATGATTTACCTAAGGTTTTGGTAGAAGCTCATGAAGGTATATCTAGAGGACACTATGTAGAAAAATCTACCACGCAGAAGGTATTGCGTACAGGTTTATGGTGGCCAATAGTTCATAAATATTCCAAGGAATATTGCTAGAACTGTGATGTCTGTTAGAGGGTTGGAAAACCCAATATGAGGGATAAGATGCCCCTAAGACCACAAGTAACTCTTTAGGTATTTTAAAAATGGGAAATATATTTTTTCGAACCTATTAATCCACTATAAAGAAGGTCAAGAGCTAGATATATCATTATTGTGATAGGATACTTAACTAGATGGGCAGAAGCAACATCGATCAAAGATTGCAACGCACTTATTATTTGAGAAGGTGATCACAAGATTTGGATGTACCAGGATTCTAATGAGTGACCAAAGAACCCATTTTATTAATAGTACCATCAAGGCTATGACTGAGTAGTTTGAAGTATATCACCAGAAGAGTACACCATATCATCCTCAAGAAAATGGGACAGCAGAATCTTTCAACAAGAGTTTTGAAAATGATTTGACTAAGATATGCAATGTTAATAGGGATGATTGGGATTTGAAAATACCAGAAGTACTATGGGAATACAGGACCACATGCAAGAATTTGAAAAGAAAGACACCATTTTTATTGGTGTATGGAAAGGAAGCAATGGTGCCATCATAAATTTTGGTACCCAGTCTACGTGTTTCAACAATTACCAATATGAAAGAATGAGGAGAAATACAAGAGAGGTTAAGTCAACTGATAGAAATGGAAGAAGACAATATTCTAGAAGGATTTCACCAAGAGGTACAGAAATAAAGGGACAAATCCTAGCATGACAGACACATAAAGAATAAGAGATTTAAGGAGGGAGACCTAGTTCTTCTCTCTGTAAAAAAGGATTTGCAACACCCTGGTAAGTTTAGAATGCATTGGCTAGGGACATATGAAGTAAAGAATGTCACATATGGTGAATATGTACAACTAAAGGACTTGCGAGGAACATAATTGAAAGGAATGGTGAATGGTAGTCGACTGAAACTATCACCTAATAAATCTTAATAGTTGCAACGCAGTGAGGAAACCATTTATACAATGTACTATTGTAGATATTGTGAGAGAACAACTTATAAAAAGACAATAAAAAGGAGAAAAAGAAAAAAAATACAAAAAGAGGAAGAAGTAGGTTGAACGGTAGGAAAGTGGAAAAAGTCGCGTGCAACAACTAATGGAAAAAAATAGAGAGAGAGTGCGCAGGAAAAATTTGGACTCAGCGAAAATGCATGGAAAAGTGAAACATACGACCAAAATATTTATGATTGGGTCTATAAAAGGGAAAAATGCATGGGTTAGCTTTATACTTAGTGATTTTTTAGCACAAAGTGAGCTAGAAGTGTGTGACCTAGGTGTAATTGTGTGAAGAAGAGAGTGATTTTCCAAACTGCATACAACATGACACCACCAAAGTTTGGTGCTTCAGGGGAATACGTACGGGTTACTCAACAGCGCCAAAGGAGGAAGGAAAGGTTGGCGGAGCCGAGAACGTCATCGAGCTGGAAGATGTTATGACCTCATAGATAGAGTCACTCAACCTGATGAGGGTTGAGGAGGAAACGTCAACATAGACATAGGGGAAAATGGAGCAGAGCTCCAGAAATCTAAATGGAAATATAAACCCTAATACCGAAACACCTATTAAGCCCGAAGAAATGAAGGATAATCAATAGGGTCATGATGAAGAGGAGGTGTTGGTCGAGGACATCACTAACCAACCAGAATACGAGGGGGAATAATATGACACAAAAATAGTGGAAGAAGGCCAACCTGCTATCGAGAAGAAAATAAAGGTGCAGGATGCCGCATAAATCACACTTCCCTACCTCCCAGATGCAATGGTGACCATGGAGTACATGCTCAGGAAAGTTCCTAAACTAAGTTACTCAGAGCATCATGTGTGCAATGGAATAAAATTCCCGAACTTTGCTGAGGAAGCTTACTTGGCGAACATAGGGGAAATTGGACCCTTAGGAAAACCTATCATGGAGTCTGCATAGTGGATAACATAGCTCTACAACTCTAGAATCATGAACCTCTTGGACATACCATACTTTGGCCACGGTAAAAATTTTGGGTTGTGTGTCAAATAATTTCTAGCCCGGGTACATGGAGGCATCTTATGGATGGATAGACCGGTCCATCTTGATGTGGAATTGATCACTAAAATTACAGAATTACCCACAGTGTGTGCACAACCAGAATAATACATGGACAACAAAGTGTGTGAGAAGGAGATCGCTGAGATAGTCAAGGTATAGTTTGGTACCAGCAGAGGGAACATGGGAAATTTTCTTAGAGATATCAATGATGATGTGACAAGGTTCACCAACAAGATGATGGCTTTCAAGTTGTTGAGGAAGTGCAGAAAAGAAGAGGCTAAAAAATGAGTCATCATAGTCACCACGCAGTGCGCGAAAGGGTTAATGTTTAATTATGTGCCTTACCTCCTGAACCAATTCTTGATCGACTGGAAAGACGCACAAGATAATGGAAATGAGTTCCATTATTCCTGGCTAATTATCCTCATAGCCTTGGCACGGTGGTAGGAGCCAAAATTTTCGTCTTTTCTAGATAGGAAAGGCAAGTGCTATGTAGCCAGGTATGAATCCCTATGGAAGGCCAAGGATACCAAAAATCATCAGTAAAATATCACAGTGTTCTCTAGGATTATGGAAGATATACAAAAATGAACAACCAATTTGTGGCGCATTCTTGTGGAAGTGGTCCAGGAATATGAAGGGATATCTCGACTTAAGGAATCTAGGCACCTTATGTGGATCTAGGCCACCAGGGATCCAAATAAGAAATGGTTGGAGATGCAGTACTATATCACTAGGGAAGAGGTCGATTAGATAATCAAATACTGGCCTACTTAGTGGAAGGTGTTGGTAGGAAAACCAACAACAAATCCAGTGGCAACGACATCAGCCAAACCCAAGGGGCAAGCTGAAGTAGGCCCATCAACAAAGAAAAATATCTGATATGCTAAAACTAGGAAGGTCGTGGCATGCACTCAGGCGTCAGGAAGAAGAACAGTTCTGAAGAGACCAATGAGGAAAGAAACAGTGCCTAGGACATAAGTTTAGGGGGATGTTAAGAAGGGATACACATCTTAGGTCGGCAAGGAGGGGGAAAAGACACCGAAAAATGGGGCACAACCCTCACAGAAAAAAATAAATACAATGCAGGTGGAGGAAACGTGCAAAAATGTGAAATACACCAAGAAGGACCCAGTCATCACCCTCACAGCGCATGATGCTGAGTTTGTGGCGGACAAGGTCCATGATAGGGGAGAAGATGTGGTATGCACCGTAGAAGCACAAAGAGAGGATATCATGTCCAAAATTGTATAATTCCATGATACTCTATAGAAACTACAAATTCGTATAATACAATAGGCTACAATGCAAGAGTCTGAAAAGACACAACAACCCCCTATGCAGAGAGAAAAATATGATATAGTTCAGATAATGGTGCATGGTAGTGAGAAAAATATGATACATTTCAGATAATGGTGCATGGCATTTCTTTCATGGGTATCTGCGACATGAATACCTCAAAGTGGTATATGTCCCCCATGGGTTTCTGCGTGACCATGAAAGCACTATACAGGCTCTAGGCTAGTGTAATGCAGGAGGTACAATCTAGAGCCTGTGTGGATGTCACCAATGTTTTAGTTGGTAGGGGGGTCACAGAGATGTTACATACCACTTGTGACCAATTGAATTCAGAGAAAGAGGAGGAAAAAGAACATGCTGACAAGCTAGAGAAGGGGCTAACAACAATATACAACCACATTCCAGATAGTGCAAAAACACCCGATAGGAGCGCATACGAAGAGATAAATATAATTGCACAGACAATTGAGTGATATAGGTAGGAGATAGAGGATTTAAAACAAAAAAATAATCTTATGAATCCTCTTTAGGTCCGAGAGAAAACATAACAACAAGAAACATTCCAGACAAAGAAGATGAGAAGGGAAGCCAAGGAAATCGTAGAACTGTTTGACAAAACTGCACAAATTTGGACCACTTTGGAGGGGGATGAAAAGGTCCAACTATTGGACCAACAAGAGGATAAAATTAGCGCTGCAATGCAAGAGTTAAATAAGTGACAAAAAACCATGATCATTATCAAACGCTTGAAGGGCACGCAAGAGATAAAGACCCTGCAGGCAGACTTAAAAATTGCACAGATCAATAAGCAAACTAGGCAAGCCCAGTTGGAGCCCCTCCAGGAGAAAGCAATGAAAATAATTGTAGATATAAGGGAAAAAAAGACAAGGATGGCACATGAACATACAGAGAGCGCAACTTTGTTGCAAGAACAGATAACAGTGCACATGGTCAAGACACTAGCAGAAAAAGTTGC
Organism: Picea engelmannii; assembly: GCA_009831015.1. NCBI lineage: Eukaryota > Viridiplantae > Streptophyta > Pinopsida > Pinales > Pinaceae > Picea > Picea engelmannii. Next base: position 350,268 of record ML778659.1, on the reverse strand, counting down.
ACAACTAAAATAAAAAGGGAAGGAACTAGCAGAAAATTTCCATAGCTTGGAGCAGGCGGTACATGGAGTGCACACCACCTAAGTGGCTTAGGACAAGCCACATTTCAGTGTTGGAGGTCTGTTGGCACAATTCATTTTTGGGCATAGGCCTACTTTTGGAAGAGAAGGTCAATTTTTGGAGTGCGCACCTTAGGAGGAAGAAAAACGACATGCAAAAAAAGAAGGAAAAACATCATACATGAGGAAAAGCAACGTGGTGCTCATGAAAACATGCCTAACCATGTTAGTGTTATGTTTTTTGACAACATTGTAATGGCTATAATCCAATAGAGTAGTATAAATAAGGACCTAGGAGGTTTAGGTTGAAGGCGCTCGATTGATTATTGTGAGTTTTTTTGGTTATTGTGGTAGAGTCGAATAAGGTAGAGTTTGAGGGTTAGTTCATAGGATGTGGAGCCTTGTGTTATCTAGTCAGTCTCCCAAAGGGTAATTACCCTCATTTTGATTGTAATCCTGAAGATGTAGTGTGCACAACACATATTTTGCAGCAGAATGAATAAAAGAGTAGAAGAGACATATATTTGTGGATGTAGCACTAGGAGGGGGTGAACCACAATAAAATACTATGTTCTATGTCTTGTGAATGATTGATTTTACTATTCTGTTAATCATTAGTTAAATAATGAATGGTTAAAACTAACTATAACATCATGCATACATAGTTAATGATGAATGAATCCTAGAAGTAGATGAATTATTAATGATGTGGATGCATAAGGACAAGAATTAAAAAATAGTCCCCACTCTTTCCTAGACTGTAAACACTTGAGTATTATAGTCCTCCATAAAGCTATCTCGGGTGAGACTGCGTTGTGAAATTTGTGCGCAACGTTTCCTTTTGGTTTACCAGGAGGGATGATAGTTTTGAGGGTCATGTTGGAAACCTACTTGAGATTAGAACCTGGGTCAGCCCAAGTAACCGACAATCATTGTTAATGTTATTGTATCCATCATCATATTCATCATTGTACCATCCTTATAGCTACATGATGTTTACTTTTGTGGAATTTATTGATGAATTATTTGATTTATCATTGTTCCTATATGTGATTGTTGGTGATTATGTATTTTTGTGCTCAATTATTCAGTTTTCTAACATGGTTCCACCAAATTTATCGATCTCAAAATTGGGTTGTTCCCCAAGTGCCTATTCTAGGAGACTTGGATCACCTAGAGATATCTAGGCAATTATTATCTAGTTTATAACAACTAATACGATAGGTAGAAAATCAAAACCATAACTAATAAAATAATTTTCAACTATGAAAAAAGAGGCAAGAAAAACCCTAACAAAGAAATGAATAGGGATCATGAAAAATCACATGAGAAAACTAGGTTTAAATCCAACAACACAACTAGGAATGCATAGAGGCACAATTGAAGGATGGAATAGGATTGGAAAAATCTATTTATATGTTGAATTTTCATAAAACCTTTATCTCATTGTTTTTTATAATTTTAGAATATTTTTCTTATCATAAACTTATATCATATAGATCATTTTCATCAAAAACAATTTTTATGTCATTGTCCAAACAATGAATTGAGTTCAATTATTGTACTATACATAAAAAAGGTGATTAGATTACAATGCATTCCTTTGGAAAAGGTGATCATAAGGTGAAAACAGATGTTATAACCCTAAAATGCACCACACAGGCTTACCTGGCATCAGGCCAACTCATTGCCCTTCATTGCCAAAGCCATGCTGAACAACTCTTCTAAAAACTCCATTTTTAAAAAGCAAACTCTAGCAGGACCACTACAGCCCGCGGGCAACGCTAGCAGGACCACTACAGCCCGCGGGGAAAAACGCTAGCAGGCCCACTACAGCCCGCGGGTGCCTTCAGAATCACAAAAAAATGGAAAGTTTCCGCCGGGAAGAAGAGCTTTTTGTCAGTTAACTGGAACTCCCAGCCATGCATGGCCGAGAGTTCGCCTAAAACCCTAGCTCCTTCCAGCCTATAAAAGAAGGGGTAGGGGTACTATTCAAAGGAGGAAAAAATAATAGCAAAGAAACTCTGCCAAATTGCCAAGTCCATTATTGTCCCAACCCTTTAGCCTTTCCTCAAGCTTTAGGAGAAGTTCAAGCAAAGAAGTTGGAGGACAAAGAAGAGGAAGAGCCCAGGATCAGGATCGAGGAACGGTGGTCAGTCTCAGAAATCATTGTAAGTTGATTCATATTGAGATTAATGAAAAAGATACTTTTCCCGTCCCGAATACATGAGTCTTATCTATGTTATTTGATTTGTGTTTAATCTCTAACCCCCTAGTAGATCAATAGCATGCATGTGTAGTTTTGTCTTGATTGCAGGAAAGCTTTGTGGAAGGAGCAGCAGCAAGGGGATAAATGCTCAAAGGAGGATCTACTCCAACCGTCGATAAAAAGGTTAGTTGATTCTTCCCATGTGTGCATGAGAAAAGGGGTAGAGGTTTCGGGTGGAAGGTTAAAAGTTATGTCTTAAGGGTCATGATCTGCGTACAAGTTTAAAACCCTAGCTTGTTAGTCCGTAGGGTAGAATACTCCACAACAACAGATGTCTTGAAGATGTTGATGATTTTTATATAATCATGTGATTATACAATGATGACAATGATGAAGATTATGATGATGAGGATGATGATGTTGTTCATCATCGTTGTCAATGTCATCATCATAATAGATACAATCATCATAATCATCATTGTCAATGTCATCATCATCATCATCCTCATCATTAGCACCTTCATCATTCTTGTACACTACATTGTGTTGGAATGGAATGGTGTCATGCATGTGCTAGAATTCAAGATACATGATTTGGACCTATATGCTTTGAACCAATTGGCCTATAAATCCTATGAATTGACACATTATAATGTCATGTGCATGTTTAAAGTTTATTTGTGACCATATATGAAACTAAGGAATTATATATTAGACAATGTCTAAAGTGTTGTATATATATAATGGCTATACAATATGTGGAATATAATAACATGTGCTCTTGCAACTCTATTCCTCCCAGTCACTCACATTGACCTCTAACAATGTGCTAACAATATCCATGGATACAATTATCCTTAATTAATGTGTTGGTCAACTCAGAGGGGGGGGGGGGTGAATCAATTTTTACCGTTCTTAAACAATTATGCTTATTTTAAACTCTTTACAAAGCACTCAATGACAATCACAATAATGCATGGAAATAAGAAATAGCACATTCAACATCAGTCACACATATGAGATACACAGAGACAGATATTTCCTGAGGAAACCCAGAAGGGGTAAAAACCTCTTCTTCTTTATATGATAAGTAATATTTACATTCTTTACATTATCATACATATGAGCACCAACTCATAATGAGGCTCCAACCTCTATTTTGCAAGCTGCTACTTGCTGAGAGCACCAACTCTCTATTTTCTCTAGCACCCACTAGAAGGAAGCACCAGCTCCCTGTTTTCTCTGGCACCAACTAGAAGGAAGCACCAACTCCCTGGTTTCTCTAGCACCCACTAGAAGGAAGCACCAACTCCCTTAGAGTTCCAGCACCAACTGGATGGAAGCACCAACTTCCTATTATATAGGCACCAACCTACATAACAGAGAACAACAGTTCTCCCTTGCACCACCCTGCCACCCTGGTTTCTCTGGCTGCAACCAGATGGAAGCTACAACTCCCTGTGTTCAAGCACCCACTTGAACCTCTGAGGACAACAGTCCTCCCTAGCACCTCCCTTCCACCATAACATATAAATTTTTTCTAATGAAACTTATCACAGTGATACAATATTTATCATTGTCTTACCAGACTTATCACTATTATGCTACACTGCGTTTCTTTGTCTGCATCAGTGTCTTCTGCACACTCCTCTACACTTTATGTTCTTCTCTCATTATGCACTATGTTCTGTCTCCATTTCATCCACCATTTCTCTGCTCTATATTTCAGCTGTTGTACACTCCTGAATCCCTCACAACAACGAAAACGACCTCTCTTATTTGCTCTTCATCCTTATAGTCTCTGTGAAACTTGTGCATGCTCTCTCTCCATGCTTCTGCATGCTCTCTCCATGTCGAGTGCTCTGCCTGATCATAATTGCCACTCTTCATATTCTCTGGAAGTTCGATCCAAGTGTCCATCATCACTAGGTGTAGTCGAGATTCCTTAGCCTGTCTAGCAGTTGAGACTCTTTGTCTTCTCTATCAAAGTTGAGATAATCCTCTCAGTTGCAGTTACAAGCTTCAACACTCTTCCATCTGTCAATTACCTCTAAGAATAATCTCCATTTCACTGGAAGATGCCTCGAGCCTCTACATCTTCTCTGTCGATCACACTGAATCCTATTTGATTCCTATGGAAAAAGCTATCAGTCGTTTCTGGTAGTTACAATCTGAAGTGCAACAGTAGGCTTCCGATCATACTTAAATTCACCTACACCATTGGATTGGATATGTATGATCTTGCATTTAATTTTCATTTTGGAATTTCAGGATTTCGACATTCCTGTGGTAGATTTTCTTGACTCTCCATGTCGCGGTCCCCGAAACTCTGAAATGGAGCTTGTCTGCACTAGCTCCTTCCTCCATCTTTCGTTGATGTGACCAATGGTTGTGACCACAGGTTGAGCCAAAATGTGTTTCTCATTTCGGAATTTTGGAAATCCTATTGTGTGGCATCTCGACTCTCCAAGTCGTGATCTCTGAAACTCTGAAATGGAGCTTAGTTGAACTAGCTTCGATCATTTTGACATTTCATATTTTGGCATTTCACGATTTTGCATGTCATGAATTCCTATTGTGAGGCATCTTGACTCTCCAAGACGTGATCCCCAAAAATCCAAAAAAGGAGCTTAACTCTTCGAACTCTTCTCTACAGCTCTTCGACAATGTGACCACCGGCTGTGACCACATCCTTATTCAAAAATTGCATTTCACAATTTCGCGTTTCGGCACTTCGGGACTCCTATGATGAAGAGTCTGAGGTCTTGATTCCTCCATCTCCTGATATCTGAAACTGTCCTCCTACTTTCAGGATTTTGGTATTTTTCATTTCGCATTTAGCAATTCCGGGACTCCTGATGATGAGGAGTCTTGACTCTTACAACTCCTGGTATCTGAAACTGTCCTCCTTCTTCCGAGATTTCGGTGTTTCACATTTCACGATTCCAGGACTCTTGATGATGAAGAGTCTTGACTCCTCCAACTCCCAGTATCCGAAACTCCGAAATGGAGTTGTTTCCCAGTCTACCAAAGTCTTCATTTATGTGCCTATTTCAGGATTTCAGCGTTTCAGATTTCGCAACTCCAGGACTCCTGTGTTGAAGAATATCAACTCTTGACTTCTCAATCTCTCGATATCTGAAACTTCAAAATGGAGTCGGATCAATGTATTTCAGTGTTTTTCATTTCATCGTTTCGACATTATTGTCGTGAGCTGTTTCCTTGACTCCTCCAATGCCTGGTATCCAAAACTCTGAAATGGAGTTTACGCTTCTGATCTTTCCATGCAGTTTATCCCCGCGCTATTGATCTTCCGTGCCTGCTTGTTTTCCATCAAATAAACAAGCACACTCTTGCACTCTTCATGCACCTCTGCACTATCTCTTCTAAGCTTATGTTGTCCTTGTTTTTCTGCTGCTGCATACTTTGATCTTTCCATCAATGAAAAGCATACCTACCTATAAACATTCCAACAATATACCCCTTTGGCATTGATGGCAACCATGATCAACTGCGCTAATCTGTTTATACCTCCAACTGTACCATATGGTCTATACCACTCCTTTTCTCCCCCTTTGACATCAATGTCAAAGAAAACATGCTCCCCCTGAGTTGTCACAATATTTTTAGGAGGTATTAGATATTCAATCAATACAAAACTCCCCCTACCAGGATGGACTCTCTTAGGTGTGAGACGAGATGACACCCAACTTCTGTCAGAGATATACAAAAGGTTTCTTGGCTAGGGGTTTAGTAAAGATGTCTGCAATTTGTTCTATGGTTGGAATGTAATGGACCTGAACAACTTGATTGGTGACCTGATCTCTCAGAAAAAGGTATTTTATGGGAATATGCTTGGTCTTGGAGTGGAATACAGGATTCTTGGACACATTGATGGCACTTGTGTTGTCACAATGAATTGGGATCGATGTAGCATATTTTACCTCCAAGTCTGCCAGTGTCTAAATCATCCATAATACCTAAGTGCAACAGGGAGCAACAACAATGTACTCTACCTCTGTAGTTGATAAAGAAATGGAACTTTGCTTTTTACTCAACCATGCTACTAGAGAATCTCCTAAGAAGAACGCACCTCCACTCGTGCATTTCCTTTCATCCATGCAGTTAGCCCAATCAACATCTGAGTAGGCTGATAATTGAAAATTTTGATTCTTAGGATACCATAGGCCATAGTTCATTATTTCTTTCAAATATCTGAATATCCTTTTGACAGCTAGCAAATGACACTGTTTAGGTGCAGACTGATATCTTCCTACTATTCCAACAACATGCATTATGTCTAGGTGAGATGCTTTGATGTACAACAAGCTACTGATCATTGATCTATATGAACTTTGATCACATCAGGTGAGTCATCATTCTTAATTAATTTGCATCCAATAACGATAGGTGTGCCCACAGGTTTAGAATATTCCATGTGAAACCTTTTCAACATTTCTCTTAGATATATTTCTTGAGAAATGAACATCCCTTCAGACTTCTAAGTAATTTTCAGAACAAGAAAAAATGGCAGTTCACCTATCATAGACATTTCAAACTCAGACTCCATGGCAGAAGCAAACCATTGTACCAATGAATCCTTATTACATCCGAAAATGATGTCATCTACATAGACCAATACGATGAGTAGATCATTATCCTCTGTTTTGATATACAAATTGTTGTCAATTGTTCCTCTCTTGAACCCTTTGTCTTTGAGATATGTATCTAGTCTGTGATACTAGTCTCGAGGGGCTTCTTTTAACCCATATAAAGATTTCTTTAGCTTGCATACTAAGTCATGGTTATCAGACATTTTGAAACCCTCTGGTTGTTCCATATAGACTTCTTCACTTAAATTTCCATTTAGAAAGCTGACTTGACATCCATTTGATAGAATTTAAACCTTTTATGACAAGCATAGGCAATAAACATTTTGATAGCTTCTAATATTGCTACGGGCACAAATGTTTCATCAAAATCCAATCCTTCTATCTGAGCATACCCTTTACAAACCAATCTTGCCTTGTTTCTGACAACTTGTCCCTACTCATTCAACTTATTCTTAAAGATCCATTTGGAGCCAATGATATTTTTACCTTCTAGTCTATGAACCATCTCCCACGTATTGTTTTTCTCAATTTGATCAAGTTCGTCTTTCATTTCTTTAACCCAATGGTCATCTTTGCTAGATTCATTAAAATTCTTGGGTTCCGGCATGGATATGAAAGCTATACGTGATTGTTCAGTGTTTTTGATTAGCCTTCTCTTGGTTTGTACACGTTTGTCTTTTTCATCAATTATTTGACTTGTAGTATGATTGTTTTGAGTGATTTTGGAGGAGGAATTTGATGTTGTTTGTTGATTTGAGTCTGTCTGAGTATCTGGGTCTTTATCTGATTCAAAGTCTTCATTTTCTGATTCTTGGACCTGTTCATCTTCAGCTTTAGCTGTGTCTTCTGTAGAAGACTCATTACTGTACATCTCTCTTGCTGGGATTCCTTCATCAACTTTTACGTCAATACAATCGACCATTTTATGAAGCCTCTTATTATAGCATCTATATCCTTTATTGTTTGTAGCATACCCTAAGAAGATATCTTCAGCAGCCCTGTCATCATATTTTCCAAGGTTCTCATCATTATTCTTTATGTAGCATTTACTCCCAAACACATTGAAGTGTTTAATTGAAGCAGGTCTCCCAAACCACAGTTCATAAGGTGTCTTGTCACTTTGTGTTCTGGGGTGGGATTTGTTAAGAACATGGACTACTGTGTGTATTGCTTCTACCTAGTAGTTTTGACCAATGTTATTCTCATTCATCATTGACCTGGCCATTTCCTACACTGTTTTGTTTTGCCTCTCAACTACTCCATTTTGTTGTAGAGTTCTTGGGATTGTGTATTCTCTCTTGATTCCTTGCTTATCACAGAATTCCTTGAAGTCACTTGACATAAAATCTCCTCCTCGGTCTGATCTTACTGCCTTTAACCTCTTGCATGTTTGAGTCTCTGTTAAAGACTTAAATAATTTAAACTTCTCAAATGCTTCAACTTTTTCTTTGAGAAAGGCAACCCAAGTAAGTATGGAGTAATCATCAATAATCAGCATGAAGTAGTTTTATTTCCCTATGCCTTCTTGTCTTGATGGTCCACATAAATCCATATGAACTAGTTGGAGTGGTTTCTTTGTTGAAGTAAAACTCTTGGACTTAAACTGTGTCATGTTTAGCTTTCCTACTTGGCAGGGTTTACACATTGAATCTTGGGGATTTGATATTCTCGAAAGATCTTTTATTGCCCTGAGATTTATGAGTTTGATTAAGTGGTCAAAGTTTAGATGTCCAAGTCTCCTATGCCATAACCAGCTCTCATCATGTTTTCTTAGATGACATTCTTCTCTATTTTCTTTTAGCACATATACATTATTTCATGTCCTTATGCATTTGGCCACCACTTGTCCTGAGTTTACAGACTTTATCTTGCAGTCCTTGGACGTGAACAAAAATTCACATCCTCTGTCACACATTTGACTTAGACTGAGCAGAATATGTTTCAGCCCATCTACAAGTAGAACATATTGGGCTTTTCCTTTTCCATTACTTAAACTCACCATCCCTTTACCTTTTATTTTACCTAGAGCGTCATTTCCAAAGGTTACGTTTCCTAATTTGCTTTCACTTAGAGATAGAAACTTACCTTTGTCTCCCATCATATGTTTGGAGCATCCACTGTCTATATACCAAGGGTTCATTTTCCTTTGAGCTAACAACACTAATCCACACTTGTCACTTTCTTTCTTCTTCCAAAACTTGACATTTTCAGCAGGGGAATTCAAATCTGGTTCATAGTTCTTTAATTGACAGTCAACAGATTTAGGTCCATAGTTATGATAGATGTAGCATTCAATCTCATTGTTGAATAGGTCAAAATTATTGTTCCAGCGTTGTCTACTCATTGATTGTTGATTATTTTTTGACCTCCTTAGTTGCAAGTCCCTAGACTTAATTTGGTAGTTTGCAATCTGTGAAGGTTTGTTACTTGGATGCATCATTCTTTGTTGTGGCAAGTATTTATTCCTTTGAAATATTAATTTCTCATGTCTAAGTCTTAAGGAACAATTTACAGCTTTGTGACCAATGTTAGAACAGTAGAAACAATAGCCAAAGAAAAATTCTTTGTACCTGGAAAATGGTTGTCTTCTTTGAGCAAATTGATTTCTTCCATGCTGATGATGTCTTTCAGTAGGGAGCGCATTAATTCTTTGTTCTACAGATTCATTCTTGACACCTTTTCCCTTACTCGTCCTGGGTGGTTGATTGTCTTCCTTTGTTTCTGCAGGTTTGTTGTTGTCATTGGTTATACATTTGACAAACTTGATGGGTTCTTCATTTCTTGGCTTACCACTACTTGATCCCTCTTCATAACCCAAACCAGTTTTCATCTTTGGATTCCTTTACTGATTCAGAATGGTGGCTAATCCTTCTGAGGCTTTGATACTTGGCAGATTCTGATTATACAAGGATTGAAACTTCTCCATCTCTTTCCTAGTTTTCACTAATTCTTGTTCTAATGCTTCACATCTTGCCTTCTTTTTTGATAACTGTTGTTTCAGAATGTCTTCGATTTTCTTTGCCTCTTCTAATTCTACTTTTAGTAGGACAAGGTATTCATCAGGTTCTTTACTGTCTTTCTCGAACTGTATCATCAATTGTCTTTGCTTTCTATTCTTAATTCTTAATCTGTCAATCTCTTGCAATGCACTGATCAATTCTCCTTCCATGTCAACCACAACTTCTTCTTCATTAACATCACTTCCTGTGTTGTTATTATCATAATCCTCTTTGGCCATAAGTACGAAGTCATTTAGTTTATCTTCAATAGAGGAGTCATTGTCTTCATCATCTGAAGGATCATCATCATTGTTTGCGCAAAGACTTTTCTTCTTAAAGTTATTCTCTTTAAATAAATTTCTATGTTTGTACTTCTCCTCATCATCACATGTCTGATCCTTTCCTTTGTGGGGACATTTATTTGCAAAATGACTTATCCTACCACAGTTGAAACATTTGAAAGGTAGTTTACCTTTGTATTTGCCTGATCCCTTCTTCAGTCTCTTCACAAATTTTGCTTCAATTTCATCGGGCTCAGAATCCTCATTCTTGTCTGCTTTAAATGATGCTTCTATGGAGGTGGGTTTATCTTTAATTATTCTCATTTCATATGCAGTCAATGTTCCTAGAAGTTGATCAAAATCCAAGGTTTTTAGATCATTAAGTTCTTCTATAGAAGAGACCTTTGGGTTGACTATATTGACATAAAAGTTGATGAAGGAATCACAGTAAGAGAGGTGAACAATACTGAATCAACAACAAAGGATATAGATGAATTTGAAGCTGAACAGGTCCAAGAATCGAAACAAGAAGAATCTGAGCCATATGAAGATGAAAATATTCAGACAGACTCAAATCAACAGACAACATCAAATTCCTCCTCCAGAATCACTCAAAAGAATCATCCTGCAAGTCAGATAATTGGTGAAAAATACAAAGGTGTACAAACCATGAGAAAGATAATCAAAAACACCGAAAAATCACATATAGCCTTCATATCCATGCTGGAACCCAATAATTTTAATGAATCTATCAAATATGACCATTGGGTTAAAGCCATGAATGATGAACTTGATCAGATTGAGAAAAAAAATACGTGGGAGATGGTTCCTAGACCTGAAGGTAAAAATATCATTGGTTCCAAATGGATATATAAGAACAAAATGAATGAGAAGGGACAAATTGTTAGGAACAAAGCAAGATTGGTCTGTAAGGGCTATGCTCAAATAAAAGGACTGGATTTTGATGAAACATTTGCACCAGTAGCAAGACTAGAAGTGATTAGAATATTTCTTTCCTATGCTTGTCATAAAAGGCTTAAAGTCTATCAAATGGATGTCAAGTCAACATTTCTAAATGGATATTTAAAAGAAGAAGTTTATATGGAAAAACCAGAGGGTTTCGAACTGATAGATAATCCTAACCTAGTATGCAAGCTGAAGAAAGCCTTATATGGGTTAAAACAAGCTCCTCGTGCCTGGTATTACAGACTGGATAAGTATCTCCAAGACAAAGGGTTCAAGAGAGGAATAGTTGTTCACACTCTATATATCAAAATAGAGGGTAATGACTTGCTAATCGTGTTGGTCTATGTAGATGACATCATCTTTGGATGTAATAATGATTCATTGGTACAATGGTTTGCTTCTACCATGGAGTCTGAGTTTGAAATCTTTATGATAGAGGACTGCCATTTTTTCTTGGTCTACAAATTACTCAGAATTCTGAAGGAATGTTTCTTTCTCAAGAAAAATATCTAAGAGAAATGTTGAAAAGGTTCAAATGGAAGATTCTAAACCTATGGGCACACCTATGGTTAATGGATGCAAATTAAGCAAGGATGACGACTCACCTAATGTTGATCAAATTTCATATAGGTCAATGATAGGCAGCCTATTATATATCATAGCATCTCATCCATACATAATGCATGTTGTTGGAATAGTAGGAAGGTATTAAGCAACACCCAAACATAGTCATTTACTAGCTGTCAAAAGAATATTCAAATATTTGAAAGAAACAATGAACTATGGCCTATGGTATCCTAAGAATCAGATTTTTCAATTATCAGTCTACTCAGACGTTGATTGGGCTAACTGCATGGATGAAAGGAAAAACAGGAGTGGAGGTACGTTCTTCTTAGGAGATTCTCTAGTAGCGTGGTTGAGTAAAAAGAAAGGTTCCATTTCTTTATCAAATACAGAGGCAGAGTACATTGTTGTTTCTACTTATTGCACTAAGGTATAATAGATGATTCAGAAACTTGCAGACTTGAAGGTAAAATATACTGCACTGATCCCAATTCATTGTGATAACACTAGTTCCAGAAGTGTGTCAAAGAATCCTATATTCCACTCGAAGACCAAGCATATTCCCATAAAATACCATTTTCTGAGAGAGCAGTTCACCAATCAGATTGTTCAGGTTCATTACATTCCAAACACATAACAACTTCCATACATCTTTACTAAACCCCTAGCCAAGACACTGTTTGCGTATCTACACTAGAATCTGGGTGTGACCCCATTATCAACCTAAGAGATTCCATCCTGTCAGGGGGAGTATGTGTTGGTTGAATATCTGATACCTTCGATGAGTACTGCAAAAACTCAGGGGGAGAATGTTTTCTTTGACATTGATGTCAAAGGGGGAGAAAAAGAGTGGACCAGACCAGAAGAGGTTCAAATAAATTAGTCTAGTCATTCAGGGTTTCCATCAATGCCAAAGGAGGAGATTGCTGGCATGTTTACAGGAAGAGCATGCTTGTCATTGATGGAAAGAAAAATATGGTATGGTTACATGCAAGAATAGCGTGGGAGTGTTCTTTTCATTTGATGGCAATCAGGCTTGGAAGCCATCGTAATTCCAGACAGGAGGAGCTCGCAAATGGAGGACAGATCTCAGGTGTTAGATTCGAGCTCGGGGACCGACCGTCATTGAATCCAGGAGAAGGAGAAAAATCTTTACGTGCAAGATGAAGTGGGCCTGCAAAATCTTGAAAGCAGGAGGACCTTCCATCTTCAAGAAGGACACATGGCGAGCGATTGGCATTTCGCTAACTAGAAAGTCAAAGGAAGGAGGTGCCCTAACCTCCTGAACTCGTGATATAATCTGAGCCGTTGAATTGAGGACAAATCTGGACCGTCAATCCAAGAAGGACATGTGGCGAAAGTTCATCCTTTCGCTGAATGGAAAGTCAATAGAACGGGGTTCCCTAACCTCTCGAACTCACAATATGAGAAATCGTGAAATAATCCTAGTCATTGGATCAAGGACGAATCTGGGTCATTAGATCCAAGAGGTGAATGTGGCAGACCATGCCAGAAAGGACAGGTGGAAGACTATGTCAGCAATGACATCTGGCACGATCAGAAAATGACAAGTGTCAAGATGAATCGACATTTCAGGAACTTGGAAATCACAATTCTGAGAGACATGTGGCAGCCATATGGATCATGTCATGTCATCGAGTGACATCATTCTGGGAGTTTAGATTTAGGATTTGTAGCATCAACACTCCCCCAAAGTCCTGAAAACTGAAGTTTCGGGGTGGAGGATAGCCATCCAATCACCACAGATTATGGAGCGTTGATTTGAAGAGCAAAGCGCTCAAATGGATAGCTAGTGATCATATGTCATGGGCACATCATCGAGAGCTAGAGAGTAGTGCTAGAGAATCCAAGCTCTATTTCATAGTTTGTGACATGGAGAGTCAATATGAATCATCATAGAATCCCTAAAATGCAAAATTTGAAACTCCTTTTGGCATAGGCTGTGGTCACCATCGATAGTCATGTGATGGGAAGGAGCTAGAATTTGCTAAGCTCCATTTCAGGGATTGCGACATGGGAGAGTCGAGATGCCTCAATATAGGATTCCCAAATTGCGAATTGTGAAATCCCTTTATGGATAAGTGCTTGGTAATCGCTGGTGGTCACGTTAATGGAAGGAGTTAGCATAGCTAGGCTCCATTCCAGGTATCAAAAATTCTAGAGTAAGGAGTCAAGGAGACTCGCAGCAGAATCCCCGAAACACAAGTTGTGAAGCACCTTTTGATTAGGCCTATGGTCATAGCTAGTGGTCATTTGGATAAGCATCATGTGCCTGGTGCCATTTCATGTAGGGATCATTCATGAGGAACCATTGATCTCTTGTTTTTCCTTCCAGAAAGATCTCAACCATTCAAAGACTCCAACAACCAAAGAAGCCATACTTGACTGGCTGTAACTGCCAAAACAAAGTGATGGCATCTTCTAGAGAATTCGAGGAGTTGTAGCGTGAATTCTAAGGAGCTGAAGAGTCTCGAGGAATCTTCCAGTGGAGTAAATACTGATCATAGCGAAGATTGACAGATGGGAGAGAGGATAAAGAGACTGGACTGCCAGAGAAGCTAAGGAATCTTAGCATAACGCCCACTGATGATGATGAGATTCAAAAATGCTAGAGAAGATGAAGAGTCACCATGATGAGTAGGGAGAGGACTCAACATGAGTGGAATGGGAAGAACTGGCACTTTGAAGAGCATGCAGAGGCATTGCGCATGAAGGAAGAAGGGGCACAGATAGTATAAATACGCAGAATAGAGAAGAGATGGGCTGCTATTGTGAGTGATGCATGCGTGTAGAAGCATGATGTGCCGGAGTTGAAGCACAGAAGAAGAAAAGAACAGAGATGCATATCTGTGAGAAGAAGAGAAAGTCGAGGTGTGCATGCTGAGACAGAGGAGAATATCAAAAAGCTAAAGAGGATGAAAGAAGGAAGACACTGATGCAGGCAGAGAATAGAAGCATAACAGAACAGTGATAAGCCTGGTAGGACAATGACAACTATTGAATCACTGTAATAATTTCATAGAAAGAAAAGTTTTATATTTCAGGGTGGTTGGGAGGTTCTAGGGAGGACTGTTGTCCTTAGAATTTCAAGTAGGTGCTTGAACTCAAGGAGTTATAGCTTCCATCTAGTTGCAGCCATAGAAACCAAGGTGCCAGGGTGGTGCAAGGGAGAACATTGGTTCTCTGATATGCAGGTCAGTTTATGTATGAATAGAAGTTGGTGCTTCCATCCAGTTGGTGCTGGAACATTTAGGGAGTTGGTACTTCCTTCTAGTGGGTGCTAGAAAAACCAAAGAGTTGGTGCTCTCAACAAGTAGCAGCTTGCAAAATAGAGGTGGTAGCCTCATTATGATTTGGTGCTCATAAGAATGATAATGTACAGAAAATAATTACCATATAAAGAAGAAAAGGTTTTCACCCTTTATGGGTTTCCTCAGGAATATCTATCTCTATATTATACATGTGTGTGATTGATGTTGAATACTCTACTGCTTATTTATTGTGATCATCATTGAGAGTTTTGTAATGAGTTTAAAAATGGATATAATTGTTTAAGCACAGTGACAACTAATTCACCCCCCCTCTCAGTTGTCCAACAAGAATGATAGTCGTGTGTTATATGCAAAGAGACACTTCATACGATAAAATATATTGGTTATAAATACATTCATTCATCCATAGCTAAATAATAGAGTAATATGCATCCGAGAGTGAAGTATATATACATTCAAACCATAACAAAGATTATATTGTAGAGAGAAAAAATATTTCTATTTCATTCATTTGTTTCAGATATACTCAACCAAAAAAACTCATAACATAGGTATGTGCCAAGCACTCTAGAATCATACAACTATCATAACATCAAATTACACGATGCACTCTAGCATCCTTTTTCATTCCGACACAGTTATAACTCTATTACAGACCTTTGCAATACTTAGACAAAACTGGACATGGAAATGTTTCTTTTTTTTCCAGTCGAATATCTGTTATAGTCATGAACTCTCTATCACACTATTATACTTTCTCTTTTTCCACTACTCTACTCCACACTCTATTGAGTGAAAAAAAGACCCCACACCCTTTACATGTCCGCTTGCATCCCCCAAGTTTTTCTGGAGTGTGGCAATCCTGACTAACTTTCCATCTCATCCATACCTTTGTCGATGATCATTCGGGTGGTTTTAACACTTGATTAAAAAGTATTCTTGAAGATACACTTAGGTTCAATCTTCTTGCGGTCTTCTTCTTGATTCCTTGTGCATAGTGCAAAATTAGGTTGGAACGCATGAAATTCCTTTAGTTGGTGTTGATGTTGATCGTTCCTGACACTGTGCAATGTATCAACTTCCCAAAAACCTTGGGTGCCAAAAGGCCCCCAACACTATTATTTGGCTTATCCTTGAGCTGAAAACATTCTTTATGGCTTAACAAAGGTGAATGATGACACTGTCATCATGAGTTCCTAGATGAATTGTTGAAATTGGTCATCAACATTTTTAAAAGTTGAGAATATTTATGGATAAGCATTGTGTACTTGGTTTTGAAACATCCAATGTTTCGAGTGGAGACTCCATCCATCATTAGGGATAATGAAAATCTCAAATGTAGGGAAAAGAGTGTCAAGGTATGTATTAAATAGAAGGAAAATAAATGACCATTGAGAAAGAATTAATGAAAATAATCAATAAAATTTTTGAGAGTAAAAATAATTTTAAAATCCAAATTAGTCATTGATGAGGAAAATAGGTGGATTGATAATTATTTAATTATGACGAGTTTCAATTAGTCAACATGAAAGAGAGAAATGTTGAGGGTGTGGAGTGCCAATTAATAATGATCATTATGTATTATAATATTATCATATATAATAATGTATTCTAATAATAAAATATAATAGGTTGTTATGATAATGTATTATAATAACCTATTACATTCTATTATTATAATATTATAGGAGAAGGATACGATTTGATGATAAATATGAAGATGGTAGAGTAGATGGATAAAATGATAAAGAAGGACAATATAATATAATATATTATGGATAAAAAATGAAGAAGATATATAGGGACTAAATTAGAATACGTATTATAGTGCATTATTATAATAATATAATAATATAGGATAGTGATAAAGATATGATGTAATAATAAATCCAAAGATGATAGAGCAGGTTATTAAAGATATGAATGATAATATTATGATGTAATATAATAGAAGCAATGCAAGAAAAGTAAGAATAAGATGTAAAGGGAAGAAGTTAGAAAATATTAAGGGAAAAGGAAGAGGAAAAGGAAAGCTATCATGGACATTGAAATAAGAAAAAAGATACTTATGAACCATAGTCAAGGGGAGTGAGAAGGGAGAAGGAAGGAGAGAGGGAAAGGGGAAAAACTTAATGAAGGATATCTAATGATCGAGGTGGTGAATGGTTGGTTTTCAAGATTGGCTCAATTTGTAGCCATCTTCGTGATTGAAATTATTAGGATGAATTTCTATTTCAAGAGCTTCTCAAATGAACCGAGAGGAGTAATGAGGGGTTGAGGCTAGGATTTTTTTTTTTTTTTTAAGCGAATGAGATGTTTGGAATTGAAGGAGTGTTCGAAAATAGCTGATTTGGAAATTCGGTTGTGGGTAGTATCAAACATATGTTCTTTAATACATGCTTGGAAGGATATACAAGTTTGACCTATGTAAGATTTGCCACAAGAGAAGGGGATTTGGTAGATTCCTGAGCCAATCATTGGGTCAGATTTATCTTTCACATATATGAAGAGTTGTTTAAGAATTTTATGAGGCTTAAACACAATTTTGATATTCTTCTTAGTCAAGAGTTTTTAGATAAAATATATGATCGCTTAATATTTTCTAACTTCTTCCCTTTATATATTATTCTTCATTTTCTCTCCTTGATTCTTTTATATTACACCATAATATTATTATTCATAACCTGCTCTACCATCTTTTTATTTATTATTACATCATATCTTTCTCACTATCATATTATATTATAATAATCCAATATAATATGTATTCTAATTTAATCCCTATATCTTCTTCCTTTTTTATCCATAATATATTATGATACGATATTATTATATTATGATCTAATATTATTATAATAATTCACTGTAATATGTATTCTAATTTAATCCCTATATATCTTCTTACTTTTTTATCCATAATATATTAGATTATATTGTCCTTTATGATTTTATAAATCTACTCTACCATCTTCATATTTATCATGAAATCTTATCCTTCTCCTATCATATTATAATAATAGAATATAATAAGGTATTAGAATACATTATCGTAACAACCTATTATATTATATTATTAGAATATGTTATTATATATATGATAATATTATAATACATAATGATCATTATTAATTGCCACTATTGTGTATATGTTGTCATTGATGTCAACATGATCATGGACATGGTCAATTATAGTGCAAAAATAGACACATAAGAGTGTGAAGCTATAGTAGACATGGAAGGAGAACTTATTAGTGCTATGGAGGAAATCTCCCAACTCAAGAAAAAAAATAGATTAAGCAAATAACAGTTACAGATTTATAAAGAAAAGGACAATGAGATCAGTGAAGATATAGTCATCTAAAAATCCTGCTAGAAGAGACCAAAAGAAGGGATGAAATATTGATGAATTAGCTAAAATAAAAGGATAACATCTATGAAAAACTAAAAGCATAAATATTTTTCTTAAGAAAATATCTATAGAAGTTCAAGACTCAGATGAATATCAAATTTGTGAGAGGAACTCAAATCCTAGATAACATTCTCAGCAATCAGATATCACCAACTGACAAGAGAGGACCGAGATACAAGGAAAGTTTGAATGTTGTTAAAGGTGAGTCAAGCACCAACGTGTCAACTATTGAGAAGCCTACAAACTATGAAAATGCTCTCAAGGGAAAGCACAGTCAGCCTAACAAGTCAGGAAATGAAAAGAAGAAGCAGTTAGAATTGGATCACCCTAACCATGCAACCAAATATGAAGCAAGGAAGAAAAAAATGCTTGAATCTTATCATGTTGGAAGACAAAGACCAATTCCTTCAAGTAAGTTCTTCATTCCAAGGCATCCAAACTTTTTCTATGGATATTGTTTTTCTTGTGGTAACTTTGGGCATAAAGCTGTGAGTTGCAGGACTTTTATGTTGGGTCTGTGTTATATTGTTTGCACGAGTAGTAGTGTCTACATTTCATTGGGTGCACAGGGGGCAACAGCCCCCTGTGCGGGGTTTTGGGGGCAACGCCCTCAAGAATTTTTTTTTATCCTCGAGAAATGTGTCATTTTTTCCTCATTTTTTGTGTTGCCTAAATTTTCGTGTCCATTGTTGGGCGATTTTTCGACACATGGTTTTTTGCCGATGGTTTTCTATTTATGGTTAAGAAATTAGGGTTGTTGACTAATCCAGGTCATTGGTTTACGGTTTTCGATGTCGTTGGCTCCTATATGTATATTGTATTGTAAACATTGTATCACTATGAATGAATATAGAATGTGTTGGATTTTCCGGTTTGGGTTTCCAGGGGAAAAATATATGTGTAATGTTTGTATTTGTGATTGTATATATTTTTTTCTTTTACTAAAAATCAGTTTGTGGTAAATATTGTACAAGGTTAAAATCTACATTTTAGATAAAACAAAAATGTAGTAATGAGATTTAATAAATCTCAAATGGTTATGGTTCAAAATTATTTCAACAATTCCTTCTCCCCTTTACTAAATGACCTTGAGTGCCACATATGCAATAATTTTGGATACAAGGCAAGTAAATGCTAAAGCAAGATGTTTCCTATCTTTAAGAAAGATAGAAAATAATATTTTACCAAGGTTTGGAGGAAGAAAAAAAATAAAAATAAAATTGTGGACTGGCTCTATATGCCAAAAATCAAGAAAATCAATGGTATATTGACAGTGGTTGTTGTTACACAACAAAATGTCACACTTGAGTGTCACAAGTGTCACAAAGTGATGTATTCACCTTGTTAAGTGTCACATGCACTGTCACAAGTGTTGTATGAAACTTACCTAGTGTCACACTCACTTTGTCGAGTGTCACAACCCATTGACACCATGAAATACATTTGTCACAATCCCTATTTAGTGTGGAGGAGAAATATATTATATGAAGGTTAAAATACTACGTGCACATGAATTATTCATTATTATTCATAAAAAGGAAATTAATTTAGTGTGAGAATCCACCTCGCATTTAGTTTCCTAATCTCAAGGAGAAGTTGAGAATCTCATGGATGGTTGAGAGATTTTCTCAGACCAAAACCCTAATTTGGTGGATCTTGAAAGATATTTCCTCAAAATCCTTGAGAGATATTTTCTCCCTAAAATCCTTGAGAGACATTTTCTCCCTAAAAATATTGGAGATCCTGATTTAGTGGGCTTTCCAATGGTGAAAGGAGGAAGAATACAAGTATCAAACCTTTCATCTTGGGAGAATAATATGCATTTTGATGTCAAGATTCATGCAAGGGTTGGATGAGGAGAGCTTGGATAAGTGTTTCATCGTCAAGAATGATTTGTATGTTCCTCTTTTTGGCTTTCCAAATTAATATCAACTTAGCCTATTACATTCAAGTTCATGTGTTCTACATTTTCTTGTCTATTGTAATTTCAGTCTTCATAGATAGATTTATTTTTCTAATAGTATAGAGTACGAGGAAGTGTCCCTTTGGTAATATTTGCAGGATTTCATTTGCGTTGAGGAGATTGGAGATCAAGTGTCGGAATTGGAGCAGCAAGGACGAACATCACAACAAGGTACACCACATCTTTCCTTTATCTTGCTTGATTGATTGAGCTAGATCTATAGGGAAAGTAGTAACCAATTTTTATCTTCTATATTTGGACCAAATATTGGGGTCTTCATAAAAAGGGGAGCTTAGCCTGTCCGCAGGGTAAAATTTCTCAGAACAGAAAAATGGCGACTCCATTAGGGAAGGACTTTGACTAGTTTTTTCTCTTTTTGGTCTTAAATCCCTTGCTTGTGATTAGATATTGATTGTTAGATGCTTGTTTCTCATATATTTCCCCTTCCCTCTTCCTCATTGAAGATATTATAGATACATTTACTGAGTCTCTTCTAAGTCCGATCTTCTTAGAAGCCATTTTTTGAACTTTTCCAGAAAGTGGCACTCCCCTACAGTTCACACCAGGGCACCATTATCCTTTGGCACTCCCCTAAAATGAATACAGAGGCACCATTAGCTGACTGGAACTCCCCCAAGCCTCCCAGGGTTCCATTATCTTAACTGACACTCTGTATGCTTGAGAATATGGGTGCTAATCTCCCTTTTCAGGCTTTTTGGCCTCTTTCTCCCTACTTTTTCTTAGTCTTCTTTTGAGAAGATTTTTTCCTAGTGACTCCTTATTGTCTTTGACTTTGTTTGATTCAGGGTTTAACTCTTTTTTATCTTGAAAACCTCTTCTATGTTGCGAGATTGATTCACCTTACTTTTCACTAGTTTGGTGTTTATCTCATGATGTTCTCAATTATCTGATTGGTTGGAATGGTCTGCAAAGGTTTGATTGGTCTTGAGTTTCTCTTCAATATTATTTAGAACATCTGTCTCTTTTGAATGATTGAGATTATTTTTCTTACCACAACCTAACTTGAATGCCTTTTCTTGATGCTCATCTTTAAGGATTGTTGAGTGATTTCCTATTTCTCTTTTTCATTGTTTGGGTTCCTTTTGGAGGCATTCTGACATTGTGCTTTCTTGTAGAATTTTTTTAGTTCTTGATTGAGTGAGTTATTTCATAGTTATTTTCTCTCAGTTCTGATAAGTTTTGAGTGCATTTCTTGTTCGATATTTTTGTTAAAATAATAGGTGTGCTCATTTTCACCATAGACAATATCACTATATTTTCACCCATCCATAGGCAGAAGGCCACCCTGGGCACCTTAAACTTGAATGATAGAATAATTATGAAAGAAAACACTAGAACAAATAGCCAACCAAGGTAGTGTACCTCTCTCCAAATATATCACACCAAGTAGAGAAACCAAACCATAAGCCAAACACCAAGTCACTACTGCAACAGTTACAAATCTCCTTCAGTCATGTGCATCACTAGTCCTTATTAGGTTGTGCGTGAGAGTGACTCCAAATGATCTCAAGTGCCCTCTATTTATAGTGGTCCAAGTCAACTAACTGGGCCGAATTCTCTTCTTGGAGGATAATACTTTAATATAAATTATTTGATTGAGTTGACTTGTCTTCTAGGTTTCTTATTCATATGATAGGGTTTTACTAGCTTTTTGGAATATTCTAATCTCGTCAAAGGTTACACATGGAGGTTAATATGTTAGAAAAACAGGACCGCAGAGCAATAAAATAAAACAAATGCAGAAACAAAACATAGAAGACACACAATACAAGAGAGACACAGATTTACGTGGTTCACCCAGTGTGGGCTACGTCCACTAGAGAAATTGCCAGATCCTTCCTTTATTATTATCCAACAAATGAAGGGATACAACCTACATCAAAACCCGTTGTAACTTCCTCTTATTTCTCTCACAGTCTCCTCTCTCAGAATACAATATTCACCATCATCCATAGCCGCAATACATTTCCCTCATAAAAGAGGGTTGCCTTCTAGGGAAAAAAACCCTAACATAATCTCTACCGTTAGATCTGCGAACTTATAATGAACGGTCCAGATTTACAATGAAATTACAATATACTTTTACAAGGAAATTTTTTCTTCGGGGGCTTCTCCCCCGAACCCCCGCTCAGGGCCCGCTTGCCCCCAGATCCCCCAGCCAGGGGGATAGCCCCCGCGGACCCCGCAGAGGGGGTACCCCCCCTCTGCACTCCCCTGAGTGGAAGAGTGTACATACTTCTGGGGTGTAAATACTTCATGGGGTATAAACACAATTGAAAGCAAGGACCTCTAAATCAAGAAGATAATCAGGCTCCACAACCAACAATCTCCCACTTGGAGACTAATCTCAACAACTCCACCACTGCTATGTATGCTGGACTCTGAACCTTCTTGGACCTAGAAAATTTCTCATCTTCTTCTTCATTCTTGAAGACCAACTGAAACTGAGCAAGAACTTCATTTCTCCCTGGTTACTCCCTTTGTTAACATGTCTGCAGGATTCTGGCTATTGTGTATCTTTTCCAGCTTCAATTGTCCATCTTCCAAAGCAGATCTTATGAAGTGGTACCTCAACTGTATATGCTTAGTATTCGAATGGAAGGCTGAGTTATTTGCAAGGTGAATGGCACTCTGATTGTCACAGTACAACCTGTTGTTCTCCTACTTCTTTCCCAATTCCTCCATAAAACTTTGTAACCAAATCATCTCTTTACTAGCCTCTGTAGCAGCAACATACTCTGCCTCTGTTGTTGAAAGTGCAACAACCTTTTGCAGTTTCGAAATCCAACTTATTGTTGTTCCACCTA
>ML778659.1:309818-323892 GCA_009831015.1 Picea engelmannii | reverse complement strand
CTTCATATTAAATAATCTCTTCATTAGAAATACCTTATTCGACGCCGAGGGTTTTTCATACAATTTGGCCAACGCATCCATCAAACCCTTCGTTGTCTTTTCTTTCGAAATATTGAAAGCCACCGACACTGCCAGGCTTAGTCGTATCGTTCCTAGAGCCTTTCTGTCAAGAATCTCCCATTCTTCGTCCTTCATGGTCGCCGACTTCTTTGCTACTCCACTCAATGGTAGGAATAGATCCTTCTGATATAAATAGTCTTCCATATGCATCTTCCATAAATGGTATTTTTGGCCGTTAAATTTCTTGACCCTAAACTTTCCATCTTCCGACATTGCTCCCACTCGAACCAGGAACCCTCTTTTCCTGCGAGTTACCTTACGCTCTGAAACCAGTTGTTAGAAAAATAGGACTTCGGAGCAATAAAATAAAACAAATGCAAAAAAAAAACACATAAGACACACAATACAAGAGAGACACAGATTTATGTGGTTCACCCAGTGTGGGCTACGTCCACCAGAGAAATTGCCAGGTCCTTCCTTTATTATTATCCAGCGAATGAAGGGACACAACCTACAACAAAACCTGCTATAACTTCCTCTTCTTTCTCTCACAGTATCCTCTCTCAGAATACAATATTCACCATCATCCATAGCCGCAATACATTTCCCTCATAAAAGAGGGTTTCCTTCTAGGGAAAAAAACCCTAACATAATCTCTACCGTTAGATCTGCGACCTTATAATGAACGGTCTAGATTTACAATGAAATTACAATATACTTTTACAAGGCAATTTTTGCTTCGGGGGTTTCGCCCCCGAACCCCCGCTGGGGGCCCGCTTGCCCCCAGACCCCCCAGCCGGAGGGATATCCCCCCCGGACCCCGCAGAGGGGGTACCCCCCCTCTGCACTCCCCCGCGTGAAAGAGTGTACATGCTTCTGGGGTGTAAATACTTCATGGGGTATAAATACGACTGAAAGAAAGGACCTCTAAATCAAGAAAATAATCAGGCTCCACAACCAACATAATACCTCTCGTAGCTACCATAACATCAACACTCCCTCCTAGATGTTAAATTATGATCTTGATTTCTTATGTGGATTAATTCTTTTATTTTCTTCAATACTTTGATTCCAGCTTAATACACTTCAACAATTCCAAACCATAATCGAATAGAAATAACTATATAGATAAGTAAACATGCACATCAACAACACATATACCTTGGGGAAACCCTATACAAGGAGAAAAACCCCAACAAACAATATTCCTTTATTGCATTAATAATGTAAGATCTCTTACAAATATCCACCATGAATGTTCTTCCCTCAAAGAGCTTGCCAAGATGACTCTGACATGAAAAAGACTTAAAATACCTTGTTGAAATAAACCTCTGATATGTTGCCTCTTTATCACTGATGTGTTCCTCTATTAGTTCACCCTCAACCTGCATATGAAAACTGTGTTGTAGAACTGTGTTGCGAAACTGTGTTGAGGAGAGGGTTCGACCTCTTCTTATATAGGCTGAAGAGCGGAAGAGAAGAAGCTCGAAATAGTAACCTTATTGCATGCATTAGTCATAACATAGCTTCATACTTTAGTTCGAACTTAGAACTAGACTTGAGATTGGTTACAACTCAACATTACACTTTAGTTCGAACTTTAGAACTAGACTTGAGATTGGTTACAACTCGACATTACACTTTAGTTTGAACTTAGAACTAGACTTGAGATTGACATGCTTTAGTTCGAACTTAGAACTAGACTTTAGACTTTAGTTGCAACTCAACATTACAATTTAGTTCTATACTCAAGACTTGTTCCAACTCAACATTACACTTTAGTTCTAGACTCAAGACTTTAGTTGCAACTCAACATTACTAAAATAGAAGTAGACTCAAGACTTTAGTTGCAACTAATCATTACACTTTAGTTCTAACATAGAACTAGACTCAAGACTTTAGTTACAACTCAACATTAAACTTTAGTTATAACATAGAACTAGACTCAAGACTTTAGTTACAACTCTTGACAAGGCAATTCGAAATTCCCTTCATGGTGGATAATGTTTACACGTGCCAATGCACTAGATTGATACAATTACATCATTTGCAATATTAGGAATATCGTTTCTTTCTAGCTCATAGGAATTTTACATTCAACCTAGATTTTGCTAGATACCTTGACTTTTTCTCATGGCTCACAAGGTTTGACTACGCTCATAGAGGTTGTATGTTCCCCCTGACTTTTGCACTAGTCTGTCTATGCTCACAGAGGTTGTATGTTCCCCCTGACTTTTGCACTAGACTGTCTATGCTCACAGAGGTTGTACATTCCCCCTCACTTTTACATTAGACTCACATAGAATCTCGTTCATCCTGAATTTTGGTTTGACTCAGAGAGGTTGTCCATTCCCCCTAGCTTTTGTCAATACCTCACAATACTGGTTGATTCTCCAAATCTCCCTGGCTAGCTTCAGGGCAGCCCATGTGGCCTCTCATTAGAGAATGATTGTCGATGTTTCCAAATTTAACACTCCCTCTTAGTGAGGGAGTCATTCTTAGCCACACCAAGCTTTCCTCTTAGCTTCACAAACTGTCTCGAGGTCAGAGGCTTGGTTAGGATATCAACTACCTACTCGCTCATGGCTATGTACTGTAATTTTACAGCTTTTCTCTGGACCAAGTCTCGGATGTAGTGGTATCTCATGTCAATATGTTTTGACCTGTCGTGAAATACCAGGTTCTCTGTCAATTGTATGCAACTTTGATTATCACAGTGAACCACCATCATCTCAAGCTTGTCACCAAACAACCCAGAAACCAATTTTCTGAGCCATACTGCTTCCTTGCTAGCATCACTTGATGCAATGTACTCATCCTCTGTTGTACTCTATGCAATGGATCCCTACTTTTGGCTTTACCAAGAGATCATAGCGGATGCTAAAGTAAAGCAGTATCTGGAAGTACTCTTCCGATCCACTGGGCTTCCTGCCCAGTTAGAATCTGCATACCCGTGTAGAAATAAACCACCACTGGATGTATATCTCAGACCATAAGTAATGGTCCCTCTGAGATATCTCAAGGTGTGCTTTGCTACCACCTAGTGTCTCTATCTTGGTTCAGTCATGAACTAACTCATTGCAATCACTACTTAGCATATATCTGGCCTAGTGTGGATCATGTACATCAATGATCCAATCAACTACCTATACATGGTGGGATCCACCAAATCTTAACTTGTATCAAAATCATGCAGCTTCTTCAGGTTGATGACCATCGGAGTAGACATGGATTTGAAATCCATCATACCAAACCTCTTTAGTACATCCACTGTGTATTTTCCTTGTGCCAGAAATATCTTTCCCTGTCTTTTCCACACTTCCAATACTAGGAAGTAATGCATCAATCCTAAGTCTATCATCTCGAATTCTGAGGTTAGCTCCCTCTTACACCAGGCTATTATCCCTTCATTTCCCTTTAGAAATAGATCATAAACATATGGGATTAGTATAACAGGCTGGTTACCTCTTACCTTGAAGTACATATTTGCATCATCATAACTTTTCTGAAAGCCCGGGCTTTTAAGAAATCCATCAATCATGTCATGCCAAACTCTGGGAGCCTGCTTAAGACCATACAAGGCCTTCCTTAGCTTGCATGCATGAGTGTCTTTTTTATGCAGTATAAAACCATATGGTGGTTCCACAAAGACCTCATGTTCAATCTTTCCATTCAAGAATATTGTTTTTACATCCATCTAATGTAGTTTCCAACCAAGTACAGAAGCTAAAGAAATAATATCTCAAATGGAGGTATACCTGAATACAGGAGAAAAAGTCTCTTCGTAGTCGATTCCTTCTTTTTGAGTGAAGCCTTTGGCTACAAATATTGCTTTGAACTTTTCCACACTTCGATCAGCTGCATGTTTGATCTTACATATCCATTTGGAAGAAAGCACTGATTTGTCTTTTGGCCTTGGCACAATGTCCCAAACATTGTTCTTTATAATAGACATGTATTCCTCAAGCTTGGCATCCTTCCATACTTGTAATTTATCTTCTTCTTCAAATTAAGAAGGTTTGACATCACTAATGTTTCTCATTAGTGCAACATAGCCTCCAAACCTATGAGGCCTCTTCCTTTCCCTGAAAGTTCCTTTGGGAGAAACTATCCTTTCTGTTTCCCACACTATTTATTTAAGCCACCCTGGCTTCCTTTTGGCTAGAGATTCTTCAAGAGTTCTTTCTAACACTTTAGCTGGTTCTAGGGGATCATAACTTGGCCCTTCACAAGGTTCCTCCCTATGATCATCCGACTCTTCATTTTCAGAAGAGGGTGAAGTTGGCTGAACTGCTTCTAAATCCTGTTGAAGCTCTCTAGATTTCTTAGATGCAGCTTCCTCATGGAAAGTCACATCTCTGCTTACCTCTATTTTCCTCTGACCTGGTACATAAATCTTGTAAGATTTGGAGTTCTCACTGTACCCCAAAAAAACCCCTTTCTTTCCCGAGGGTTCCATCTTTGTCCTCTTTTCCTTAGGGACATGAATATACACAGGACATCCAAATATCCTTAGATGCTATACTTCAGGTTTGATCCATGAGAAGAATTCTTTAGGAGTCTAGTCCTTCAAAATAGCATGTGGAAACCTTTTCTAAATGTACACGGTAGTGGAGGTAGCTTTTGCCCATAAAGAATTTGGCAGATCCTAGTCAAACATCATTGCTTTCGCTGCCTCACAAATAGTCCTGTTTTTCTCCTCAACAAAACCATTTTGCTGAGGGTTATATTGCACGGTCAACTGTCTCTTGATTCCTACCGACTTGAAGAAATACTCAAACTGAATAGGTTCAAACTCTTCTCCATTGTCTGGTCTAAGGATTTTTATGTGTTTCCATGTCTTCTTTTCAATAAAGGCTTTGTATTCTTTGAATTTATCAAATGTCACTTTTAGCTTTAAGAAAATATATCCAACATTTTCTGGAGTAATCATCAATAAAAATGACATAATACAAACAACCATTGAGTGAGGGAGATGACATGGGACCACATACATCAGAATGAACCAGATCTAAGATGCCCTGAGCTCTGTTGTCACTACTAGGAAATGATTTTTTTATATTTTTACCTAGCATGCATCCCTTACAAATTTCATTTTTACTAAGAGAAATAGAAGGTATGCCACATACCATTTTCTGTAGATCTAGAAGAGATTTGTAATGAATATGTCGAAGTCTCCTGTGCGACAACTCGCTGGACTAGTCGCATCACGAGTCAATGTCTAAACTGACTATCCTGACACGACGTACAGTCCTCCACTGTGAGTTCCAATGGGTTCTGTTGTACTTAAGTGGCTACCTTTAGCCCATAGTAGTGCCTTTTTGTCCTTGAAGATCACCCAATATCCCTTGTCCTCAAGGGTTGCAATTGATATTAGATTCTTCTGGATCCCTGGAACATATAATACTTCATCAACATGAAGTCTAGCCCCGGATTCCAATCTGAAGGAGATAGAGCCTACTCCCTCTATCTTGTAACATTTTTCATCCCCAAGCTCGACCTGTTCTGCAAAATATTTTGTCTCGAAATCTGAGAGGATCTCCTTGTACCATGTCGTGTTCTTTGATGCACCACTGTCTACTAACCAAGTTTTTGGCCCCATGGAAACTGAACTGGATAAAGCAGAAACTAAATAATATTCTTTCCTATTTTCTTTCTCATTAGAAGGACTTTTCTGATTTCTTTTGGATTCATCATCCTCAACAGTTGAGGCATGATGTTTCCCTTTCCTAGGATATTTCTTTCTAAACCAACAATATTTAGCAAAATCACCCAACTTATTAAAACTAAAGAATTTAATCTTATATTTATCAATATTCTTGCCTTTGAATGTACCTTTTATGTTTGGCTTCCATTGAGAGCCTTTCTGGAAAGTGCCTTTCTTCTTTCCCTTAAATCTTGATGCTAAAGCTGAGTTCTCTTATTTCATTGGCTTGCTCCTGGTAGCTGTGCGAATCTCCTCTCAAACATGGGATGAATATCTCTCCCACTTACATTGGATAAGAAGGTCTCCCATGAAGAAGGAAGACCGTAAAAAATGGCCTGCACTAAATCATGATCATCCACTATCACCCCTGTGACCAAAAACTGATCTCTAATCTGAGCTATCCTAGAACAGAAAGATGCCATTGATTCACCTTTTTCCATCTTCAAATACTTAAGCTTGTGCTTAAATGTCCTCTTCTGACTTGGATCCTGTTTCTCATACAGATTCACCAAGGTATCCATACAGTCCTTAGCAGTCATCAACGAAGTCATTGCAAACATTATACTATCTTTGATTGAGTCAAAGATGATTCACTTGGCCTTTGCTTGACTCTTCCTGAAAGTCATTCTTCCTACATTATTCGTTGGTTCCTCCACCACTGTGGTCACATACTGCTCAAGATCATTCTCTTGCAAGATATTTGTTATACAGAGCTTCCACACATTAAAGTTGGTATCTCCTTCGATCCTATCTTCAGCCTTGACTAAAATGGAGGATTCCATGGTCCTCAAACTAGAAACTTAATCAATATTGCTTGGATCTTTGTGTACCTTCTTCTGAACTTCAACATGTTTAACACACCCTAATCTCTGATACCATGTTAAATTATGAGCTTGATTTCTTATGCAGATTAATTCTTTTATTTTCTTCAATACTTTGATTCCAGCTTAATACACTTCAACAATTCCAAATCATAATCAAATAGAAATAGCTATATAGATAAGTAAACATGCACATAAAAAACACATATACCCCGGGGAAACTCTGTACAGGGAGAAAAACCCCAGCAAACAATATTCCTTTATTGCATTAATAATGTAATATCTCTTAAAAATATCCACCATGAATGTTCTTCCCTGAAAGAGCTTGCCAAGATGACTATGAAATCACAAAGATTTAAAAGACCTTGTTGAAATACACCTCTGATATGATGCCTCTTTATCACTGATGTGCTCCTCTATTACTTCACCCTCAACCTGCATATGAAAACTGTGTTTCAAAACTATGTTGTAGAACTGTGTTGTGAAACTATGTTGAGGAGAGAGTTCGACCTCTTCTTATATAGCCTGAAGAGGGGAAGATGTTATAACCCTAATTTGCACCATATATGCTTACCTGGAATCAGGCCATCTCAAATTTCTTCTTTACCAAAACACTACTGAACAACTCTTCTAAAAAATCCATTTTTAAAAGTCCACGCTAGCTGACCCACTACAGCCCGCGTGGATCTACAGTGTCCACGCTAGTTGGCCCACTACAGCTAGTTAACTGAAACTCCTAGCCATGCATGGCCGAGGGTTCATCCAAATACCTAGCTCCTTCTAGCCTATAAAAGAAGGGGTAGGGATCCCATTTGGAAGAGGAGAAGAATAGTAAAGAAACTCTACTCAAATTCACATTCCCATTGTCCCAACCTTTTAGCCATTAGTGTACAAGGAGAAATACAGAGAAATTAAGTTGGAGGATAGTTGAAGAGGAGCCTAGGATTAGGTTCATGGAGCGGTGGCCGGTCTTGACATTTGTAAGTTGATTCATTCAAAGTAATAAAGAAAATTCTTTTCCTGTCCCAATTCATGAGTTCTTCATAATTTGTTAAGTACATGTTTGAATCTCTAACCCGTTAGTCTCTAGGTAAAATGCATGTGTAGTTTGTTGCTTGTCTTATATGCAGGTCAGCTTTGGAAGGAGAATTGTGAACAAGTGATCAAGTGCGAAGAAAGATCGAAATCGAACGCCTGGAACAAGGTATGTTGGTATAACCATGTATTTACTGAAAAGAAATGGGATTTAAGTCTGGGGACGAAGGTAGAAAGTAGATTTTCTCTTGGTCATGTCTGTATGCAAAGTATAACCCTATTTGCTAGTCCGTAAGGAGATTTCCCTCACAACAGAATTGGCGACCGTACTGGGGAAGTCTCTAGTGTTCCTGGGAATTTTATTTTTTGGGTAGTTTTAAAAGACTGGTTTTCTGTCCTATTTTTTGAAGTTTCTGCAAAGTCTGAGCTGACAGAGACTCTGGTCTCCCATACCAACTATCTCTGATTTTTGCTTGACTGTGTTTTTTTGAGACCCAAAGAGGTACACATGGCCTGCACAAGGTATGCATGTGTGTACCCACACCCTACTTTCTTACAGCCCGCGTGTGAATGCTAGCTTAAGAAGTAGCAGTAGCGTGTAGATTCCAGAAAATTTTGGAGGCATTCATCCTCTTCCCTGTTAGAATCAGTCATTCTCAGGGGTTTTCTGGAACTCTTTCTAGTCTTGGTTGCTCGCAGTCTCATATTAGATTGGTTTGTTTTACGATTTTTTTTTTCCTTACATTGTTTTCCTTTTTTCTGTTAAAGAGAGTGTCTAAGCCTTCAAGAGATCTTGGTTCTCAATATCAGAGGTCTCTTCCTTGTTTGGATTGTCTGTTTTACTTTTTTTTTCCAGAGTTTTAGAGATACACACGACCTGTATAAGGCCAGCATGCGTGTACATGCCCTTTGGCTCTACACAGCTCGCGTGTGCATGCTTGTTGTTGAATTGTTAGTAGTGTGCTTGTGCAAGATATTTTTTGTTGAGGGTGAGGCAGTCATTTTTTCCCTTGATATGATTTATACCTCTTAGGCTTTTGAATCTTTTTCCTGGCAGTCAATAGATTAGGGTTGATCTTAGCCATAGATTTCTTTTTCATTTAATAGTTGTCATCAAAACTTTTTTTAGGGTTTTTAGACAAGTGTGAGAGTCCTTTTTTAAGTTTCTAGTGTGTGATTTCTTGAAGTGATTCTTTGCGATCTACGATTAGGCCAGAATTTTTTCTTGGTTTTTACTTGTTGATATTTTTCCTTTTTTCTTTGTGAGCATTCAAATAAAAAAAAATCTTTCATTTTTCTTGTTTGGTTGAAAAAGTGTTGTTTTGCATTAGTAACCAGGGAGAAGTTTTTTTTTCATAAGTTCTTTGTAGTTTATTTAGATTATAAGTAGCTCATAGTCGAGTGAAATTCTCTTTTGAGTTTGTTGTTCAAAAATATTAGAAAATTAAAAAAAAAAAAAATTGAAAAGTTGTTGAAATTTTGCATTAAGTAAAAATTTTTGTTTCCATCTTTCTATTCATTTTTTACTTTCGTCTTCTAAACATCATCAATTGCACTTTCATACCCTTTTATGTAAGACAAACCTTAAAATTAATGCTAAGTCTAAAATTTATTAGACTTTTATGTTTGTAGGGTTAACCAACTAGTTCAGGATTAGGGCCTTGGATTAGGTTGGAGAGGAAACTCTTCAAGGCCATTAAAATCAAACATTGGAGTCTGAGTTAGGGAGTGTCCAAGTCCATTATCATGAAATTTATCCAGGACCCACCTCTAACACATGGGATAAACACGAGGTTGCGTGCAGAAAAGTAGCGGAGATAACCCCTCCAAAGCTGGACCAATCGTAGTGGAGAACACATATAGAGGGCTTGTCTTGGGATTCCATAGTTTTCATTTGCCACGGGGCTTCGTGGGTCTCAAATCCATTTGAGGTCCTCTATTGTCTTCCATACCATTTTATCTCGATACCCTTGAAAGGTTTTTGGCTCGATACCCTGCTCATTGTGGTCTACCCGACTTTCGACTGTACCCACCTAGTGACTGTTCGTGCGCTGGCAACCTAGTTGCCCATATTTTTTAGGGACATACACAGGTGACTGCAGGGGTATACCATGGTACCTAGGACAGACACCGGGTCATGCTTTGCAGAGTATACCTGGAGGGTGCTTCCATTTTCAAGTTGCACTTGCACCGGTAAGTTGCTCTAGTGTTGGTTGTTGTAATTGTTCTTCGAATTAATTTAGTGTTTTCCTGTCTTATTTTATAGGGAAATTTTTAGTGTGTGTTACTTTTGAACAGTTAGACTACCCTAGTGTGTCTTTTATCTTCTCACACAGTGGAGGATCATGAACTCTGCCGGTCATGAAGGCTTCTTGGCCTGCCACCGATTACACTCAAGCCACCCCCGCCACCACTAAGGCGAAAGCTAGACCAACAAGGGTCTTTTGAACTGACTGGGTCACAAGAAATTGTGCCCGTCCAACATCTGGAGGAATCGACCATTTTGGACCTTGGAGCGAAATCTCTTAGCCTGGTTGAAACCCCAACCACTGATTTCTTGGCACCCTTCATCATACCAATTCAATTTTACGAGCACCAGACAGTGTCGTACATAGCAATGGAAAAAAATGATGTTACTTCTTCTAGGAATTCTTCAATTCCCACTACGGCTGTCACCACAAGAGAGTTTCCACCTCCTAAACCACCGTCACTGGTCCAAGCCACCATGGTCTCGACTACATCTACCTCACACAGTGGTCCGATACCATCTTTGGCGGCAACCACAAACTCTTTCATACTAAGTGCGACAGGCCCTCCGTTCTCATATGGGATGCCCAGTTTAGGTACAAGTCATGTACTTTCATACTCCACTTCACAAACTTCAGGTCTAGGGGCAGGGATATCTAATGCTCTTATGCATGGCCACATGGGGAGCACTTCCACTTCTTTTGATGCTTTCCCTTATGGAGGAGGTCATATACCTCCTTCGTCCCCTTCACTCAGTGGAACACACCAGCCATCCGTCGAGCCACATGCACACAATGGTTTATTTGGAGCAGGGGGTCAAGGACCACCTTCACAGAATATGATGATAGGTTCGACACTGTTTTCTTTGTTCGGTGCATTTGGTAACAATGCCTTCTCGTCATCTTCTTTCCAGACTGGAGGTAACCCCGGTTTTGGACAATCTATTACTATGCAGAGTACTATTCCTACACAGGGGGCACACCCAAGAACTTCTTCCGCATCAGGGCCTTGGAATTCTTGGCAGGGATCCATTCCCTCATCTAGAATGTCGATCTGGGGTAATTCTTTCCACAATCAATGGAACCCTAGACAAACTACTATGCCTATCCCCATGGGACCGACATGGAGCAACCCTTCCAAAAGTCCTTTGAATGTAATGCATGCCCAACCGTCTATGTCCTATTTTGGAAATCCATCGATGATGTCTCCTCACATGCACAATCCATACGCTGGCCATGGCCATGGTTTCTACCAAAATCCAGGCCAGCAGCCCAAATTTTCTTGGCAACTTGGTGCCAATCAAACTCTAGGCCCCTTTTTCCCCGGTTATCACCAACAACCCAAACTACCCTTCCTGGCAACCTTGCATTTTCCAGACTTGACATGTTTGTTGAATGACTTTATCTGTCACAATCCACGTTGTCCTCCTATGCCGACGAAGTTGCCGTCGGACATCCCAAAGTTCAAAGTCAAGCCTAACAAAGATCCAGGAGATCATGTGACTACCTTCCATCTTTGGTGCTCATCTAACTCATTGAAAGATGACTTCGTTCAGTTGCGATTGTTTCAACTCACTCTCATTGGGAGTGTCACAAAATGGCACATTGAGCTCGGCTGCTCAAGATACTCTTGCTTCCGTGAATTGGCTATGGCCTTCCTAAACCATTTCCAATTATCGGTGAGATACAACGCTAGTACAGAATTGCTGGCCAATTTCTCACAGACAAAAGTAGACCATATCTCTGATCACATCAGAGAATGGAGATGCCGAAAGAGTTTAATTAAGGTACATGTCCCACCAGTATTCCTGCTCAAGTGGTTTATTAAGCCTTTGGTCCCACAGTTATCCAAAGACATGATGACATCGGGAGTATTTTCCAAAGAGGACGCCATCATGAGAGCTCAACAACTTGAGCTAATCTATTTTCAGTCCGGTTTATTATACGAGATCTTGCCAGATGCACCATGCTCAATTCTAGATAAAACTAGACAGAGAGCTGGACCACATGCCGATGGTATTGTTGGTTCAGCACAAATAAATCCCACTAAGCAACTGACGCAACAATTACAACAATTGTCTATACAACACACAGTGGCCAGCCAAACTACTGCTTTGGCTACTCCGCCTACCAAAACGTCGGATGTACACACAGTGCAATTGACTAACCCAAAGGCCACCCAACAGCCTGAAGGAAAGAAAAAACAATGAAAGAAGCCTAAGGGGGATAAGAAACCCACCGATAATGCTGAAGGGGGAAATACTGAGAAACGAAAGGTGAGGTATCCATGCAACCTGTGCATGGAAGACCACCCGACCCACCTATTTCCTCGGCTTGTAGAGGCCCAAAAGTTTGTGACACAGCAACAAACTGTTGTGTTAAACAATCCATTTCAACATGGGCAAAATCTAACTCAAGCCTCTACAAGCATGGAAGGGGGCAGTCAAGGACCCCCTCCGTCTTCGAACAACCCCACATCCACGAATGTATATATGGTGAAGGTTGATGCTTTCATATCGACTAGAGCGCATGACTATAGTAAACCAAGAACTTCTGAGAAGGGAAAAGAAGCCGAACTCCCATCTCTTCCTCTACATATTGAGAAGACGTTGGGCAAAACAATGACACTCATCCCCAAAGGCACGTTCCAAAAAGATTCTCATAACCCAAATGCAAGGGCCACCCAAAACTACTCTGTGGTGGAAGATTTATCACAAACCCCTTGTGCGATGTCTGCTTTGGAGGTCCTTCAAAGATGCCCTTCCCAGAGGAAAGCCTTGTTAACCACTTTAGGATCTATTGAGACTTGTAATCCAGGTACAATCATGCTGGATACAACCGACCTAAAACCTCGTCTACCTTACCACGTAGTGTTTCAGATAGTAGTGGCTCATCCCATGAAAACTTTTACTCAGAATATCTTTCGCACAGTGGTTGATGAGGGAACCTCGACATGCATTATGTCATTGGCATGTTGGAAGGTTGTTGGCTAGTTTGTTTTGTCTTCGTCACCCACTCTCCTCACTGCTTTCGACAGTCGTTCGTTCTGACCACATGGTATTCTTCCTTCTTTACCCATGCAGTTAGGAGGGAAGACCATGTGTGTCGAGGTAGAAGTAGTCGACGCCCCCCTCGACTATAACCTCTTGTTAGGGAGGAGTTGGACTTATGCCATGCAAGCAGTGGTTGCTATAGTTTCCTGGGTTTTTTTGTTTCCACACAAGGGCCAGATTGTGACCATCGATCAATTGTCCTTCTCCAGACATGACCCTTCATTGGGGGCATCCATGGTCCTGATCATTGATAATCCTCAACCAGGCATAGTCAACGTAGGGGTTGGTTTGTGCCCATCTTTGATGGGTACCTTCGATTACCTGCCCCCTCAAGGCGATATCAAGTTTATATCCAATCACCATAAGGTTGATATCTTTCAAGTTTTTTCATTCCACACGACTTACTTCAATGATCCGTGGATACTTCCTTCTTCATCAGCCACGATGGATGATCTAAAAATGAAGAAGACTTGAAAATATTGAAATTATTGCAAGTAAATGTTAGGTGTTAAAATCAAATGGATCAACTTTGCAACACATAAATTAAAGGATTACTCATGCAAAATATACATAGACAACAACATAATCAATGAACATAAGCACATAAACACAACAATTGATAAAGGAGTTCACCCCTCTCTTGGGCTACATATCCTGGTCCAGCTTCTAATGGATCATTATTATTAATTGCTCAAAGTGCTTAAAAACATGCCTTACAATGCTCAAACTAACCAACCGACTTCTCCAATGGCTTCAGAGCATCCAAAAACCCCTAGCTGGGCTTTTTCGGCACCTCAATCGGTCGAAAAACGAAGAAGTTAGGCCTCCTGGAAGTCCCTTCTTCAAGCTTGTTGTCTCTGCATCTACAAAACGCACCCTTGTGAAATGAACCTGGCACACACGCAATATATAGTGTAAAAACCCAACACTGGGTGCAACCGCGCCAACGGTGCGAACTGTAGGATGGTTATGGGTGCGCCAGCCCCTAACCGCCTAGCACCTGGTGTAGTGTCCCCCACCTCTTAGAGAGGTAATGAGGAGACTCAGTGGCCTGGGCACCCCCACTAGGTCATAGTCTCACACTGAAGGGGGGGGAAAGTCAAGAAGTTAAAAGTTATATTTTTAAGTTGACTTAAGAAAGGAAAAGGAAAG
>ML778659.1:276450-292082 GCA_009831015.1 Picea engelmannii | reverse complement strand
ATATTTGGGCACTCGGATCTACGGAAAAGACTGGATTCTAGACCCCTTTTTCCTTTCTACCTTTAATAAGGGGGGGGGAGGTCCAAAATGGGCGACGTTTTGTGGATTCCCTTATCATCTCCTCACGATTGCCTCCACCTTTCACCTTTTTCCATCTGTCTTCGACTCTATATATCACTTCCACTCATAGGTGTGGACCACATGCCAGTGGGTCGAAAAGAAATGTGAGCATGGTGGGACTTGATGACGTCATTGAAGGTTATGTGGACCCTCCTGAGGGTGCCACTTGCCACTGTGGATGTGGGAGACAGTTGTATGATGTGGGCCCGGAGGGTAATGTAAACCAGGATTTCGAAAGTCGAGGGTTGGAAAGGAAAGAAAGTCTGAGAACCTCGTGGGCCAAGACCCCGAAGTCCCGAAGTTCCGAAAGCGAGTATGAGAACCTCATGGGCCTATACCCCGAAGTCCTGAAGTCCAGAAAGCGATTATAAGAGCCTCATGGACCGAAACCCCGAAACCCGAAGTCCCGAAGTCCCAAAATTTACACAGCCAAATAGAGCTCAGAAAACTTAATGGATTCAAAACGTTTTTCTTATTCGCATTGATTAATGAATGTTTTAGTTTTATTAAGGGTTTAAGGCCTGGCAAACTTTGGATGACTGCACATTGTGTGTATAGAGTTCAACGACTGTTAGGAAAGTCGAGAATCAACACCGAGTATAGAAATGGAAGAGGTGTGAATTGCCTCTGATTCAGAGAATGAAAGAGAAGGAAGGGATGTCAACTTGGGAGTTAAAGGATCGAACTCCAATGGGCATGGAAGAGAATTGGATAAGGAAGGGCATATAATGAAAATCATTGACGGATTGCAGAGAGATGCCCAGGCTCGTGGAGCTGATAGCCGAGGGCTCATGAGGGTCAGGGATCAGCAAGGTGAATTCAACTTAAATATGTTGAAGAGCCTGGAAATAGTAGAAAGGAAATTGGAAAAAGAGAGTGACACAATAAAAACAAGGAATCGCAGGACCCCTAGGAAGAGAACAAGGTCGAGAAGTGGTAGCAAACATCATCGTCGCTCCCTAAATCATTCTAGTAGGGAAGCACACAGTAGTTCAAGCCCATCCCCTACCAGAAAACACTGAAGATATGGAGTGGATGAATTGAAAGGGGAGATGAACAATATTAAGCCTCCTACATTTGATGGAGAACATAAGAAGGAGGAAGATGCAAAAACCTGGTTGC
This sequence comes from Picea engelmannii, assembly GCA_009831015.1. Taxonomy (NCBI): domain Eukaryota; kingdom Viridiplantae; phylum Streptophyta; class Pinopsida; order Pinales; family Pinaceae; genus Picea; species Picea engelmannii. Next base: position 290,840 of record ML778659.1, on the reverse strand, counting down.
TTGGCATGAGGAAATACTTCCAACTGTAGAATTACTCCTCTCATGCAGAAGGAAGAATTGTGATGTATCAACTAAAAGGAAAAGAATCCATGTGGTGGGATTAGTTTGTGCAGGTGCAACACATTAGAGAGAAAGATATCACTTGGAAGGAATTCAAGAGGTATTTTGACAGAAAATACCTGGCTAAAAGATACTATAAGATAAATATGAAGGAGTTCTTGGATCTCAAGTTGGTAGCATGACCATTGATGAATACGAATGAAGATTTTGGAATTACTGAAGTATGTTCCATTCATCAAAGATGAGGCTGTCAAGATTCAGAAGTATCTGAGTGGACTGCCACCTTCCATTGGTGACATGATTCAATATGATGATCCTAAGACTATGGAAGAAACAATAAGAAGGGCGAAATGCTTGTATGAGCAACAAAGAGAAAAACCTACTTTTCGGAAGGCTTGGGATGACCAGAAGAAGTTTATGAAAGAACAGAGGCAGAAGGGAAACAAACCTCACTTTTTTAGAAATAGTCCTCAAGGACATCCATCATCTAGAGAGCCGAGAATGGATGAAGTGATGGAACAAAGGCAGAGACAAATGCCCATTCAATGTTGGGGCTATAAAGAGAACCACAAGTACATAGATTGTCCCCATAAAAATGGAAAAGCAAGAGTTGTTCATAATGTTCAACAAGATTTAACAGTGGAGGACATGGGCAGTAGGATGCCAAGGATCTATGCGGCCCTGGACAAAAAGCAAGATGAATTTTAGTCGCACATGATTGAAGTGGAAGGTATGATTAACAATCGACCATTTATTATTTTAATTGATTTAGGGACTAGCCATAGTTATATAGACCCCGGAGTGGTAGAAAGTTTTCATTTATCAAGAAGCAAACATGAGAATTCTTGGTTAGTGCAGTTGGCTACAAGAACCAAGAGGAAAGTCACTGAGTTGGTTAAGTCATGTCCTGTGGACATGAAGGAATTGAGCACGAAGGCTGAATTAAATATTTTGCCTTTAGGCTCTTATGACTGTTTAATTGGGATGGACTGGTTGGACCAGCACCATGACCTCCTGGACTGTCGTAACAAGAAATTTACATGCCTGGATGAGGAGGGGAATCAGAAAATAGTCTAAGGAATTCCCAGAGCTGTGGTTGTTAGAGAAATATCAGCAATGCAGCTGAATAAGTGCTACAAAAAAGGTTGTCAGTTGTGTGTAGCTCGTGTGGAGGAAGCATCCAGAGATGAAGTCTCAAATATTGGAGACCATGCGGTACTAACAGAGTTTGAAGACGTATTTTAGGAGGTACCCAGACTACCTCTGAAGAGAGATATCAATTTTTCTATAAATTTGATGCCTAGAGAAGCTCCAGTTTCGAAAGATCCTTATAGAATGAGTACGCCCGAGCTGAAAGAGTTGCAATTGCAGCTTGAAGAGCTTCTGAAGAAGGGGTACATTCACCCCAGTGTGTCACCTTGGGGTGCCCTGGTCCTGTTCATGAAGAAGAAGGATAGGACGTTGAGGGTGTGCATTGATTTTAGACAGTTGAAGAAGGTAACTATCAAGAACAAGTATCCTCTGCCGAGGATCGATGATCTTTTCGATAAGTTGAAGGGTGCGAAAATATTTTCGAAGATAGATCTCATATCGGGATATCACCAGGTAAGAATAAAGGATGAAGACATCAGCAAGACCACCTTTAGAACAAGGTATGGTCATTACGAGTTCACAGTGGTGCCGTTTGGACTGTCGAACGCACCAGTTGTTTTTATGTGCTTGATGAATGGTGTATTCAAGGACTATTTAGACAAGTTTGTCATAGTCTTCTTGGATGACATTTTGGTGTATTCCAAGTCAGAGGAAGAGCATGAACAACACCTGAGAATGGTGCTGCAATTGTTGAGAGAACACCAACTGTATGCCAAGCTGAGCAAATGCTCGTTTTATCAAAGGAAGATCCATTACTTGGGGCACATTATTTCAGAATAAGGAATCGTCGTGGATCCTGAGAAGGTTGAGGCCATCAGAGAATGGTTAGTGCCAAGGAATGTGGTGGAAGTTATATCCTTTATGGATCTAGCGGGATATTACAGAAGGTTTATCGCAGGGTTCTCAAAGATAGCTCACCCTATCACTTCCTTACAAAGGAAGGAGAAAAAGTTTCAGTGGACTGAAGAGTGTGAGAAGAGTTTCCAACAATTGAAGCAGCTCTTAACCAACGCTCCAATATTGATGATTGCAAATCCAAATGTGGATTTCATGGTGTGCACAGATGCATGTAAAGAAGGGTTGGGAGGATTTCTCAGCCATAATGGATTTGTAATCTGTTATGAGTCTGGGAAGTTGAAAGAGCACGAAAAGAATTATGCCACTCACGATTTGGAGTTGGCAACAATCATTCACACTCTGAGGAAATGGAGACATTACCTCATGGGAAGGAGATTTGAATTGAGAAAAGACCACAATGGTCTGAAATATTTGTTTGATCATCCAACCTTAAACGCTAGACAAAGTAGGTGGCTGGAGTTTCTGTTTGAATACGACTTTTATATCAAGCATATCAAAGGGAAGGAAGACAAGGTGGCCGATGCACTCAGTAGAAAGGTACACAAATTACATGCTTCAACCATTAGCATGTATAGGAATGATATTAAGGATAGAATTTTGGAAGCTGGAAATGCAGATTTGCAATACAGAGACTTGGTAGCAAAGCTACAACAGAGTGAGAGACCACAGAAAGAGGAAAATTACACCTTGGAAGATGATGGAATACTTCTGTACAAAAACAGAGTGTATATACCCAATGTCCAGGATTTGAAACTTGTGATTCTAAGAGAAATGCATAACGTGACTTATGTTGGACACCTTGGATATCGGAAGACTGTGGAAATAGTCAAGAGACATTATTTTTGGCCAAGTATGAAGAGAGAGATCACTGAATACATCGCCAGATGTATGGAGTGCCAGAAAGTTAAAGCTGAGCATAGGCACCCAGCAGGGTTGCTACAACCCATACCCATTCCTGAGTGGAAGTGGGAGGTAGTAATGATGGATTTTATTACACGATTGCCCAGAATGAGCAAGATTCATGATTTGATCATGGTGGTGGTGGACAAGATTACAAAAGATGCCCATTTTATTCCACTAAAAACTACTCACGGGGTAATAGATGTTGTTGATATTTTCTTAAAGGAAGTGGCATGCTTGCATGGAATTCCTAAAACGATTGTGTCTGATAGGGACAAAAAATTCACCTCGAATTTCTGGAAAGGACTGTTCAAAGGATTCATAATGAATTTGAACTCTAGTACAATGTATCATTCTGAGTCTGATGGACTTGATGGATAGACAGAGAGGGTGAACAGAGTAATAGAAGACATACTGAGAATGTATGTGATGGATAAACCATCAAGGTGGGAAGACTACCTGCATTTGGTAGAATTTGCCTACAACAATGGGTATCATGCATCGTTGAAGATGAGCCCATTTGAAGCACTTTATGGAAGAAAGTGCAATACTCCAGTGAGCTGGGATAATCCAACTGATAGAGCAGTAGTTGGGCCAGAGTTGCTCAAGGAAATGGAGGACCAAATGATAAAAATTAAGCAGAATTTGAAAGCTACCTAGGACAGGCAGAAAAGTTATGCTGATAAGAACAGAACCCACAAAGAATTCAAAGTGGGTGATCATGTTTTCCTGAAAGTGAAAACTAACAGGAGTTCCCTGAAGCTGGGAAGTTGCACCAAATTAGCAGCTAGATTTTGTGGGCCATTTGAAATCCTGGAAAGGATTGGGCCAGTTGCATACATGCTTGCATTACCTGCATCTATGACTGTACATAATTTGTTTCATGTTTCATTTCTTAAGAAATATATACCTGATGCTAATCACGTTATCGATTGGAATGTGATTCAGGTGGAACTAGAAGGTGTCCTGCAAGTGCATCCTGTGTGCATATTGAAAAGGAAAAACAAATAGCTCTGGAATCCAGCTATAAAGCTTGTAAAGGTCTAGTGGACCTGGTACAGTCTTGAGGACATGACATGGGAGCATGACGATCTTATGGAGGCAGAGTACCCGCATCTTTTTGAAAATTTTGAAAATCTTGCAGATACAGTGTAAAGTTGCACTGAGGACAGTACAAAAATAAGGGGAGGGGGATTGTAATGTCCTGAAGGCCGAGCCCTGTCATAAATCATGTTTATGAAATGAATTGTAATTATGTTTTATAGGCTGGTGAGCCAAGTTTATATAAGCTGGTGGGATTATGTGATTGTTAGGCCAGAGAGCCGAAGTGTTGAAGGCCAAGAGCATGATTTTGTACATGTATCTATGCACATTATTAATAAAAGTATAAACACCACCGCGTGCAGACCGACCATGATGAATGAGTGATGGGGGACTAAGATTCCATAGAGTGGGCAAGGGATTAGCGGCTGGAAGTTGGGAAGAGGGGCTAAGTGTTGAGACTAGGGGCTAATCCTAGGGGCTTAAGTCCTTGGGAATAAAATGTTAATATTACTCCAAAAGACATGTGAAATATATGTTTTATTCTAAGTTCTTTTGGAATGACAAGTGACTTCCAAATGGGGAGGAATGCATGCTGATGGAACGTATGCAGTTTCATGGGTGACAAGTGTCAACCCAAGTGCATGCAGATAAAATGGTTGAGATGAGCCGTGATGGGGGTTCTTTTCCCATTTTTTGACCATCGTCCATCTAAGAAGGAGTCTCGTCTGACCTCTGCAAGATTACCCTCGTGCATCTCTGAAGCCGAAAAATCCTGTGTTGATTTCTAGGGAAGTTGGTAAATCCTCTATCTGAATAGATCGAGCCTATGTGTAGGATCTCTATCCTAAAACCATAACCGTGAGACTACGCCGTAATTGTTGAGCCTATTTGGAAAGCTCGTGTCTGTTTTCCCATTGACTATTGTGGCCATGCAGTGCTGGGCTACGCATGGCTTACTAGACAGTGTGAGTTCATGTTGAGCCTGTGTGTAGCCCCTCTCCAGGTGAGGGAGGTGATTGTTTTTGGAAGAGGCAGGTTGTTAGGCCTGTGAGAAACTCTCTCTAGGTGAGAGAGTTTTCTGGGAAGTGGTTTCTTCTAAAGAGTTTACAGCACTAGCTTCGGGGGCTCTGAGACTTCATGATATGTCCTGTTGTCGAGACCCAGAGAGGGAGGTGTAGCACCTATGGAATATTCTTGTGAAGGTGTATACTCCTGGGTGGAACATGCATGTGGGGAATGAGATTCTGTGAGTAGTGGGCGTAAGAAGGCATCCTAGGAAGAATCCTTCCAGTCATTCTATGCAGTTTTCCCTATAACCTCAGCCTAGCCTAGGATTCCTTTCCTTGGGGTGGAGCTTAGTCCCATATCGGGGGTGACCCACTGCTAATATTGATGAACGGTGTGGTCTAAGGCCAGGAGGATCGTGGAAGGCCTGCATGTGGTTGGTGGAATTACCACCGTATCAAAGATAAGTACTAGATTATGATTTAATTATATTTTGCATGCCTGTGTATTTATATTTATCATGTATTCTGCTATGCATATGAATTAATGTTAATGCCAAGGATTATTTATGTTAGTAGTAATTCTTGTGCTTACTCTGAGTTTAAATGTGTTTAATTTGAATTATATGCATGTTATTAAAGAAGTATGGGATTGTTATTCTGCACAGTAGTGCTTGCCCGGCTAGAGGGTTGGATGACGGTCGGGGGGGGGTGCGTTACACCTTGACTTTTTCTCATGATCACAAGGTTTGACTAGGATCATAGAGGTTGTATGTTCCCCTTGACTTTTTCACTAGTCTATCTATGCTCACAGAGGTTGTACGTTCCCTCTGACTTTTGCACTAGACTGTCTATGCTCACAGAGGTTGTACATTCCCCCTGACTTTTGCATTAGATTGACATAGCATCTCGTTTGTCCTGATTTTTTTTTTGAATCACAAAGGTTGTTCATTCCCCCTGGCTTTTGTCAATACCTCACAAGACTGGTTGATTCTCCAAATCTCCCTAGCTAGCCTCAGGGTGACCCATATGGCCTCTCATTGGAGAATGATTGTCGATGTTGCCAAATTTAACACTAGCTAGGGAGGTATTTACGATAATGGTCTTGAGCACAAAGATACCATTCTTATGGAAACATCATCATAGCCACACAGGCTATCTCATGATCACACAAATCAAACCATGAGCAACATCATCACTATCCATCTAGTTGGAAATCATCTCCAACACTAGTGGTAGTCTCCTTGGAAATCAGATAGTAGCATATAACTGCTACAATTCCATCCAATAGATCACAAATGTGTCTATCCATAGTAGTACACAACTATTGTCCAGTGGTACACAACCACTCCTAGTAGCACACAACTACTAACTAGTGACACAAAGTCACTACCAGTGGAACACATCCACCACAGTAGCATACATATACTATCCAAAGACATACAATCTCCACAACAATCAAATAATATCATTTGATATCATCCTGCATCAACAATATCATCAGTTGCATCACCTCTAAGCCATACTAGCATGATGTGAATGCATCATATCCAAGTTCTACTGGTGTGATATGGAGTATCATCTACATCATCTCTAATCCATACTAGCATGGAATATCTAGCATGATGCAAATGCATCATATCTAATATGTATGTCACAACTAATTTGTACTCACATTATATAGATTAGTGCATCATTGTTTCATCTCTAAGTTGTATGATCATCTCTAAGTTGTACTAGCATGATCATATCTAGCATGATGCAATAATCATCTCTAAGTTTTATGACCATCTCTAAGTTGTACTTCATTGTTTGAGGCATATATCAAACCATAGGTTATCATCCCACGAAGACATCTCAAGATGTTCTTTGCATCTATCCAATGCTCATGTCTGGGTTCCACCTAGAACTGGCTCAACATGTTCACAACAAAGAAAATGTCCTCCTTAGTATTTACCAAATACATCAATGAGCCAATCAACTTCTCGTACAAGGATGAGTCTACTAGATCAAAATTAGAGTCTCTCAACCTCCTCAGATCTGTTACCATGGGAGTTGCTATGGATTTGCAATCCATCATCCCAAACTTTTGAAGGATCTTTACAACATACTTTTCTTGTACTAGGATGGCTTCACAATGCTTTTGCCATAATTCTAGTCCCTAGTAGTAGTGCATAAGAACAAGATCCTTCATATCAAATTGTAAGGCTAGCTCCTTCTTACACTGGATAATGAGAGGTTATGCACATGTCATGAACAAATCATCAACATATAACAGTAGAATCACGGGTGCATCATTCATAACCTTGTAATAGAGGTTTGGATTGACATAACTCTTGGAAAATACAAGCCTCATCAAATAGATATAAATACGTGCATACAAAGATCTTGGAGCTTAATTGAGTCCATACAGGGCCTTCTTCAATATGTATATATGGGTTTCTCTTGGGTGTACCTCAAAACCTTGAGGCTTCTCAATATATACCTCTTCATCAATTAATCCATTGAGAAAGGTGGTCTTTACATCCATCTGATGTAAAATCAAACCCATGGATGCTACTAGAGATATGATGGCTCTGATAGATGTATATCTGGAAACTATAGAAAATTTCTCATCATATTCTTCTCCCTCCTGCTGGGAGAAACCTCTAGCCACAAATATTGCCTTGTATTTATCTATAATCACATCTACTACATGCTTTATCTTATAAACCCATTTTGAAGTGACTAAAAGATTTTCTTTCAGTCTAGGCACAACTTCCCATACATAATTTTTCATAATAGATTGATATTCTTCCATCATGGCCTCCTTCCACTCTTTCTGCTTGACTGCTTCCTCAAATTTGGAAGGTTTTGCATTAACAAGAATTGTCATGAGTTCTGCATAACTAGAGAACCTTTTGGGTTTCTTGCTTTTTTTTAAGGTTCCACTAGGAGCTTTATGCTTTTTTCCATCCTTAAAGGTGGATTTAATCCATGCTAGTCTCTTTTTGGTCTTTAGTGCAGTAACTAGTTCCACACATTCATGTGATGGTTTTGGTTCTTCACTAGGGTTTTTTGGAGAACATATGTTATCTTTTTTGGTGTCTTCATGTTCCTCTTATTCGTTGGAGTCTATGAAGTCTTCTATAGATTTCTTAAATGCAATCCTTTCATCAAAAGTTACATCTCTGTTGTTTTCAACCTTTTGTTGACCTGGAACATAGATTCTATATGCTTTTGATGATTCACTATATCCAACGAATATGCCTTTCTTTCTTGAAGGTTCCAACTTATTTATTTTATCTTTGGGAACATGAATATAAGTAGGGCATCCAAATATTCTCAAGTGTTCAACACTTGTCTTCTTTCCAGAGAATGCTTCTTCTGGAGTCATGTTCTTCAATATGCGATGTGGACTTCTGTTCTGAATGTAAACAACTGTCATAAATGCTTCTCCTCATAGCAACATAGATAAATTATGGTCATTCTCATTCCCTTGACTGATTCTTCAATAGTTATGTTATTTATTTTAGCCACACCATTTTGTTAAGGATTGTGAAGGACAATGAGCTCCCTCATAATACCAACTTCTTTACAAAAGTAAAAGAGCTCCTTGGAGGTGTATTCTCCTCCATTATCAGATATTATTATCTTGATCTTCTTATCTATTAGGTTCTCTACTTCATCCTTGAATTCTTGGAATTTTCTAAATACTTCATCCTTAGTCTTTAGTAGATACAACCATGTTTTTCTTGAGAAGTCATCTATGAATGTCACATAGTAAATAGATCCTCCTAGAGAATTCACTGGCATAGGACCACATACATATTAATGTATTAGGTCTAATATCTGTTTGGATCTATTGTCACTTCTTGGGAATGGTTTTTTAATATTCTTCCCAAGTGCACATCCTCTTCAAGCACCTTCATGCACATGTTGTAATTCTGGTATGCCTACAACCATATGTTTTAGAGATGGCAATGCTTGATAATGAAGGTGAGCATACCTTCTATGCCATAACTTACTAGGGTTGATTTCATCATGTACAATATCTTGAGTATTATGACCTAGTAGTTTATACAATCTTCCTTCACGAATTCCAATGATTCTAGCATCTTCTATCTTTGAATATTTAGACCATACAAGAACTTTTCCATCTACAAAGGCTATTCTATCTCCTTTTTCTTCCAAGAAAGGAATAGATAACAAATTCTTTTTCAAACCAAGAACATATAAAGCATTGTTAAGATGAACATTGTTACCTGATTCCATCTTGATAGAATCCTTTCCAATTCCCTTGACTACATAAGAGTTATTGTCTCCAAGTTCCACTTTATGAGTTGTTTCCTTCTCCTTCATGCTTGAGATATTTTCATGGCCACTTGTCATATGTCTTGAAGCTCCACTATCGATCAACCACATGTCATCTTCAAGAGATCCTGTAAGAGTTGAGTAATAGAATAAATTGGTTTCTTCATGTTTGTTTTTCGTTGAAGTTTCTTCATCATTGGAAGCCGATGCATGGTGTATTTCCTTTCTCTTCTTTGTTAGTTTAGGACAATCCCTTTTGTAGTGGCCATATTCATTGCATCCAAAACATGGTACTTTTTCCATATCTCTTTTGGATTTCTTTCTTGAATCAAATATTTTCTTACCTCCATGTCTCTTGAGCTTTGTTGCAAAGGATTGATCATATTATTCCTTTTGAGGCTTTCCCTTAGAGTTCAACCTTGTTTCTTCTTGTGCGCAACAGGTCCAAAGTTTTTCCAGTGTTGGAAACTCCTTGTATTCATGCTTGCAACAAATGCATCCTGTTGGGGTCCTATAATCATAGGTAACTTGTTTATTCAACAACCTATTTGGCGTTTCTCCCATGATGAATATATTTGTCTTGCTGGACTCAGTTAATTACATTTCCCCCTCCATCCATTTCGCCCGATCCTCCATCACCTTGCCACATCATTCATCCACCTTTGTGACACTCACTCCCTTGTCATTTTGTCCCATTGAGTACGTCTCACCCGCCACTCATCCCTGCATAAACCAAGCTTAGGATAAAAAACATTAGGTTAGTAATAAATGGTTAGTGACAATTTTTAACATTAATTAGTGTAATAAGGTAATATTAATTAAATTAATGTAGTTAGATTAATATACTAGGTTAGTTTTGTAAATAATAAAATAATGATTAATTAATTAGTAATTAGTAATTAAGTTAGTTGTTTAAGTTGGTACTTAGGTTAGTGTTCTATTAATCAAAACATTAATTAAAAATTAAATGAAAACAATAAAAAATAATAAAAATACAAAATATAATAATAAGATACAAATATAAACCAAAGTATATAATTATAACAAAATAAAACATAGAATAACAATTAAAAAATAAAATAAAACACAAATTAAAAATTAAATAATATAAACATTTATTTAAAATAACAAATACATATATTAAAACAAACATATAATAAATAATAAACAAAAAGTAATACAAGAAAATAAAATAAAAAACAAAACTAAAAAGCAATAATAAAAACTTAAAACTAATCCTAAGTCTCCTGCTTACAATCCCCCATACAACTCAGACCCCCCCCTCATGTCCCATCAACTCCTTGGGGTCTGAGTTGGTGGTATTAGGAGGGACATATGTCACCTCAGGGTGAACTCGGAACCCCCCTCCCAATACCAATTACCACCTCATGGGGGTCCCAGTAAACCGCTTTACTCATGCAAAAACCGCCCTCCCAACTTCAAAACCGTTTTTTTTTTGCCAGTTTTGACCAGTTGACTTCTGGGAAGGATTCCTGGCAAATGGAAACTAATTTTAAAAAACCGAAACATATGACGGGATAAAGAACAAAAATGTCTTCCAAATTTTTCACAGGTGCCACCAGTTGGGAGAAGTGAAGCTATCTTTTAGCCTCATTTTTTCAGTTTTTTGTTTTTCCTATTTTAGCCCTGATTTTGCGGGAGATTTTTCGGCGAGATGGAGACAAAATTGGAGAAATGGAAGGAGGTTTTTTCTCCAGAAAAAATCATATACAATAAACTACTTCGGTTTTTACATGGGTTTAACCATTGAGGAGAAAAAAATGTCTGAGTTGACCCCTTCTTTCAGCAGATTCGACCCAGTTTTCAGTTCAAATATTTTTGGGATTTACTTGCTATTTTCGGCCAAGAGGATCGAATTCGATCTCCTGAGCCTAAGGATTGTTTTTATTTATTTATATCTATTTTTGTAATAGAGTAAGGGTTGTTGGACCTTGTTGTATGGTATCATTGTATAGTTTTAAAGTTGGTGTACATTACATCTTTTTGCATAAATAATATACAGACACTCACTGGATTCTCATGGCACATATTTTGGTGAAGGGTCTTTTTGTTATATGTTTTCCATGTTATATATTGTTTTCTTTTTTATTATTCAATGGTAAATTAAGAACATAATTTTTTTAAAGGTACACTCTGTTTCTGGATTTTGGATAATTTTTATGTTTTTTGCTAGAGGATAGTACCAAAATTCTTCATTGCTCTGCTAACATTCTCTCTTATAGCCTTTTCTTTCACACCACTCTATAATTTCTAGAATCCAATTAGGGTGCATATCTTGCCCTATAATTTTCCCTGTAGTATCTTCTTCGATTGAATATGTCTCTATGACTCTATTGCCCAATGACCCTCCTTTGTTGTTTCAACCCAACCAATACAAAAACCAAACATTGTACTTCATAACTAGCCTAAGATCCATACTCGAACAAATCCAAATCTGATAGAGAGATCCCTCTCTGAGTCTTGGATGGCTATGTCCTTGACTCCAAAGTGGTTTGATGTTGCCTCTGTGACTACCTCCACAGCCTTGGGTAAATTACAGAGCGTTAACACATCCCATGATCTAGAAAGACCATTGAGTGCTATATTCAAAACTTCCTTTTCTAGGATAACTTCTTCAATAGCTTATAGTTGATCTCTCAACTGAAATATCCTCACAAAGTATGAAGCTATACTGTCATCCTTGGTCTTCTTTGTGTCAAAATTTTCATTCTTCATACTGATCACTTGTCCAATATTTATGATTGAGAAAAGGTTAGTTAGGGCATCATGCATATTCTTGGATGAGTCAAGTTGAGATATGTAGGATACGCATAGCATTGATGTCATTGTCCTTGAAATTATCCATTGCCGCAATGTTCTCAAGTTCCTTCTCTTTTTTTGCTTCAAACTATGGTTCTATGATCTTTCCTTTCACAATATCTAGGATTTTATTATTGGCAAGGATGAGATCAATCCTTTTCTTCCATGCTCTAAAGTTTGAATCCCATTCTAAATTGTTTTATGACTTCATAGAGTAAGTCATGGCTACATTGAATTTGAATTTGACTTGGTCAACCTTTTACTTTGACCAAAAACTAAACCTTGATGCCTTGGATAGCTGAGAGTACTAGGAGGTGTGCTAGGCCAAGATGCACTAGAATATCCAATAATTAGGTCAAGCACTTCACTTAAGGTACATCAACAAGAGGGTTAGAGTTTTGTTGATGTAGAAAAAATATGAATGCTAACTGAAACTAGTGTTGTTGGCATGTTTTCAAGATTAGAAGCGTAAGTATGTGTGTTTGTCTTTGATGGAAAAGATCTAGACCAACAACGCAACGATGATCGAATGGAAAGATCAGAAGTGTTGGTTTGACTCCATTTCAGAGTTTCGGATACTGGGATATCGGATACCGGGAGTTGGAGATGTCAAGGAATCTCACGACAGGAGTCTCGAAGTTGCGAAGTGCGAAACCCAAAAAATTTGATCTGACTTCATTTCAGAATTTCGCAGACCGGGAGCTGGCAGTGTCAAGAACACTCACATTAAGAATGCCAAAATCGTGATATGTGAAATCACGAAGAGATCTGGATTGTGGAATCATCGAGAGTGTGGACCGTTGATCTGACTCTATTTCAGAGTTTCGAATAGTGGGAGTTGGAGGATTCAAGTGTTGAGACTCCTCATCATAGGAGTCCTGAAGTGGAAAAATTTGAAACACTGAAATATGTTGATCTGACTCCATTTCCGAGCTTCGGATACCGGGAGTTGGAAGAGTCAAGTGTCGAGACTCTTCATCACAAGAGTCTCGAAGCGGTGAAATGCAAAACACTGAAATACCATTGATCTGACTCCATTTTAGAGTTTCAGATACCGGGACTTGGAGGTGTCAAGAACACTCACATCAAGAATGTCGAAATGCCAAAATGAGAATTCGTGAAAACGCTTTATGGATAAGCACTTGGTCACCACTGGTGGTCACATCGTTGAAGAGCTGTAGAGAAGAGCTTGAAGCGGAAATCTCCATTTCGGAGTTTCGGGGACCGCAACATGGAGCGTAAAGAAATATTCACCTCAGGAACGTTGAAGTGCCGAAATGCCGCAATGCAAAATCATGAAAGCGCTTTATGGATAAACTCTTGGTCACCACTAGTGGTCACATCATCGAAGAGATGTAGAGAAGAGATCGAAGAGACAAGCTCCATTTCAAAGTTTCGGGGATCACGACATGAATTGTAAAGAAAACTTCACCTCAGGAATGCCGAAATGCGGAAGTGGGAAATGGAGAAATAAACGCAAGACCCTACGGAGTCAATCCAACGGTGCAGGTGAATTTGAATAAGATAGGAGGGCTACTGTTGCACTTTGGAGCATAATTTCTAGAAACGACTGATGGTTTCTACCAGAGGAATCAAAGAGGCCTCAGTGTGATTGCCAGAGAAGATGAAGAGGCTCGAGGCATCTTCCAGTGGAATGAAGACTATTCTTAGAGGCGATGGATAGATGGAAGAGCATTGAAGCCTATAACTGCAACAGAGAGGATGGGCTTGACTATGATAGAGAAGATGAAGAGTCTCAACTACCAGACAGGCTAAGGAATCTCAGCATAACACCCAGTGATGATGGACGCATGAGTTGAACCTCCAGAGAAGCTGAAGAGTTGCAATGATGATCAGGTAGAGCACTCGACATGTGGAGAACATGTAGAATATAGAGATGGAGTTGATGCTCAGGGGAGCAAAGATGTAGCATAGTGGAGTGGCAGTGAACACCTCGATGTGGAGAACATTGGTGTGGTGTGAGCAGGGATGATTTTAGGGGCTAAATTTTGCCCATGGGCTAATTTTCCATGTTTTTTCCAAAAATGAGATTTGCTATTTTAAAAATGATTCGCCCAAATTCTATAGGATAAAATTATTTTACCTTAAAAATAGCCAAAATTTTATAAAAACTATATAAAATACTTATAAATTTGAATATTTTTACAAAAATATCGCCAAACATTTATAGTTGACATATGAAGGATTAGTAAGATTCTCCAAGGTTTCTACATTTTAAAATAAATTTCCATCCTTAAA
>ML778659.1:242289-276400 GCA_009831015.1 Picea engelmannii | reverse complement strand
TTATAAAAACTATATAAAATACTTATAAATTTGAATATTTTTACAAAAATATCGCCAAACATTTATAGTTGACATATGAAGGATTAGTAAGATTCTCCAAGGTTTCTACATTTTAAAATAAATTTCCATCCTTAAAATCATCCCTGGGTGTGAGCATGCAGATACACTGTGCACATTGCATGCACTAGGTGAAAAAAGACTATAAGTATGCAGAACAGAGAAGAGATTAAGTTGTTGTTGAGAATGATTCATGTGTGTAGAAGGAGGCAGAGTGCAAGAGATGAAATGCATAGAAGAGGAATGGTGCATTGAATAGACATGGAAAATAGAGCATAAATGGTAGAAGAACATAAAGTGTAAGAGGAGTGTGCAAAAGACACTGATGTAGACAGAGCAGCGCAGTGTAGCAAAATAGTGATGAGACTGGTAAGCCATTGAAGAACTTTATATCACTGTAATAAGTTTTAATAGCAAAGATTTATATTCCAGGGTGGTAGGGAGGTGCTAGGGAGGACCATTGTCCTCAGAGGTTCAAGTGGGTGCTTGAACACAGGGAGTTGTAGCTTCCATCTAGTTGCAGCCAGAGAAACAAGGGTGGAAGGGTGGTGCAAGGGAGAACTATTGTTCTCTGTTATACAGGTTGGTGCCTGTATGACTGGAAGTTGGTGCTTCCATCCAGTTGGTGCTTCCTTCTAGTTGGTGCTAGAGAAACCACGGAGTTGGTGCTTCCTTCTAGTTGGTGCTAGAGAATCTAGAGAGTTGGTGCTCTCAGCAAGTAGCAGCTTGCAAAACAAAGGCTGTAGCCTCATTATGAGTTGGTGCTCATAAGTATGATAATGTGTAGAATGTAAAGATTACTTATCATATAAAGAAGAAGAGTTTTTTACCCTTTATGGGTTTCCTCTGGAAATATTTGTCTCCGTATATCTCATATGTGTGAATGATGTTGAATGTTATATTTCTTACTTCCCTGCATTATTGTGATTATCATTGAGAGGTCTGTAATGAATTTTAAATAAGAATAATTGTTTAAGCATGGTAACAACTGATTCACCCCCCACCCCTCTCAGTTTTCCAACAATTGGTATCAGAGTGGGTTCCTTTTATTTAAAGGTAGATCTATAAGCTTAAACATGACAAGTCATGAAGGGAATTCAGCCAGTAAACCTCCTCTGTTTGATGGAACAAATTTTTCCTTTTGGAAGGTTAGAATGAGAACATACCTAATGGCCTTAGGTTCTGATGTTTGGGATGTAGTAGAGACTGGATACATAAATCCTGTTGTGCTATCTTCCAAGGATGATAAGTTAGAATTTAGATTTAATGCTAAGGGAACGAATGCTATCTTGAATGGACTTGCAGAAGCCGAGTTTGTAAAGGTGGTGCATTTTGAAACTGCCAAAGAAATGTGGGATAAACTTATGAGCAACTATGAAGGAAATGAGAAAGTAAAAGATGCCAAACTTCAAACATTTAGGTTGAAGTTTGAACAACTAAAGATGAATGCAGATGAAATAGTGAGCAAGTATTGTTTAAGAGTTGAAGAACTTGTGAATGCCATGAAGGGTCTTGGTGAGAAGATTGAAGAATCAATTTTAGTTCAGAAGATTTTAAGATCTCTGTTGGATAAATTTAATCCAAAAGTCTCTGCAATAGAAGAACTAAATGATCTTAAAA
This sequence comes from Picea engelmannii, assembly GCA_009831015.1. Classification (NCBI taxonomy): domain Eukaryota; kingdom Viridiplantae; phylum Streptophyta; class Pinopsida; order Pinales; family Pinaceae; genus Picea; species Picea engelmannii. The sequence goes on along the minus strand of ML778659.1, from coordinate 274,723 downwards.
CTCTGTCCATTGATCAACTCCTAGGAACTTTAAATGCATATGAAATGAGAATCAACAAAGATAAATCCATTACTAGAGAAGCATCTTTTAAAGCAGACAAGAATACTGATTCAGATTTAGATGATATTGAGGCAAAATTTGTGATAAGACTAAAGAAAGGATCATGTAAGTACCAAGGCAAGTTTCCCTTCAAATGTTTTAACTGTGGAAATATAGGTCACTTTGCAAATAAGTGTCCACGCAAAAAGAAGAACCAGAACTCTGAAGGTGAAGAGAAGCCCAAATCCAGAAGATTTGATAAAAAGAAAAGTTTATGTGTAAACAATGATGACTCCTCAGAAGACACTGATAGTGACTCTTATTGTGAAGATAAGGTAAATGACTTTATGCTTATGGACAAAGAGGATTATGATAATGAAAGCAAAGGAATTGATGATAATGATGAAGAAGCTGTGGTTGAATTGGAAAGAGAGCTGATCAGCACCTTGGAAGAGATTGACAGACTCGGACTTAAGAAGAGAAAGCAAAAACATTTGCTGATGCAGTTCAAGAAAGGCAGTAAAAAACCTGATGAAGACTTTTCCCTACTAAAAGTGGAATTAGAAGAGGCAAAGAAAATAGAGGACATTCTAAAACAACAGTTATCAGAAAAGAAGGCAAGATCTGAAGCCTTGGAAGAAGAAGTAGTGAAAACTAGGAAAGAGTTGGAGAAGTTTCAATCCTTGTATCATCAGAACCTATCAAGTATCAAAGCCTCAGAAGGATTAACCATCATTCTGAATCAGTAAAGGAATCCAAAGTTGAAAACAAGTTTTTGGTTATGAAGAGGGATCAAGTAGTGGTTAGCCAAGCAACAATGAACCCATCAAGTTTGTCAAATCTACAACTAATGACACCAACAAACCTGCAGAAGAAAAAGGAGATAATCAACTGCCCAGGAGGAGTAAAGAAAAAGGTGCCAGAACTGAATCTGTAGAATAAGGAAACAATACACTCCCTACTCAAGGAAATCATCAGCATGGAAGAAATCGATTTGCTCAAAGAAGACAACCATTTCCCAGGTACAAAGATTTTTTCTATGGATATTGTTTCTACTGTTCTAACTTTGGTCACAAAGTTGTAAATTGTTCCTTAATACTTTGACATGAGAAATTAATACTCTCAAGGAATAAATATCCATCACAACAAAGAATGAGATAGCCAAATAACGAACCATCACAGATTGCAAATTGCCAAATTAAGTCTAGAGACATGCAACTGAGGAGGTCAAGAAATAATAAACAGTCAATGGGTAGACAATGCTACAACAATAACTTTGACCTATTGAACAACGATATTGAATGCTATAACTATCACAACTTTGGCCACAAAGCTGTGAACTTCCATCTGAAGAATTACAAAGAAGATCCAAGGATAAAATTCTTAGATAGAAAGGCCAACACTGGGAAAAGGACGCAGGTGAAACATAATAATAGTTATGAGCATAAAAATTGTTATGATCTGTTATTTAGTGAACCAGAATGTTACATCTATCATAACTATGGACATAAAGCTGCAGATTGTCGCTCAAAGAATTTTTAGCCAGATTTGAATCCTACTGCTGAAAATTTCAAGATTTGGAAGAAGAAAGAAGATGACAAGTGTAGATTAGTGTTATCAGCCCAAAGAGAAAAGAATCCTTGGTATATTGATAGTGGATGTTCCAAACATATGATTGGAGACAAAGGTAAGTTTCTAACTCTAAGTGAAAGCAAATCAGGGAATGTAACTTTTGGAAATGATGCACCAGGAAAAATAAAAGGTAAAGGAATGGTGAGTTTGAGTAATGGCAAAGGGAAAGCTCAAGATGTGTTGTTTGTAGAAGGTCTAAAACATAATCTGCTTAGTGTCAGTCAAGTCTGTGACCGAGGATGTGAATTCATTTTTACCTCTAAAGATTGTAGAATAAAATCTGTGAATTCAGGACAGCGAGTTGCAAATGGGATAAGAACATAAAACGATGTATATGTGTTAAAAGAAGAAAAAGAAGACTGCCACTTAAGAAAATATGATGAAAGTTGGTTGTGGCATAGGAGACTTGGACACCTAAATTTTGATCATATAATCAAGCTCAGAAACAATGGGGTAGTAAAATATCTTCCAAAGATATCAAATCCATACAACTTTGTTTGTAAACCTTTCTAGATAGGAAAACTTACTCGCACTCAGTTCAAATCTAAAAACTTTCCTTCAACAGAAAAACCACTTCAGTTAGTACATATGGATTTATGTGGACCATCAAGGAAAGAAGGTATAGAAAAAGAAAATTGTTTTATGTTGATTATTGATGATTATTCTAAACTAACATGGGTCACCTTTTTGAAGGAAAATTCTGAAGCATTTGAAAAATTCAAAGTGTTTAAGGCTCTAACTAAGAATCAAACAGGAGAAATATTGAAGGCAGTAAGGTTTGATAGAGGAGGAGAGTTTAGTTCATGGAAATTCAAGGAGTTCTATGATAAACATGGGATCAAAAGCAGGTACACAATTCCAAGGACTCCACAACAAAATGGAGTTGTTGAGAGGCAGAATAGATCAGTACAACAAATGGCAAGATCAATGATGAATGAAAGGAACATACCACAGACATATTGGGTGGAAGCAATTCATACAGTTGTTCATATCCTTAACAAATCTCATCTCAGGCCACACAGTGACAAGACTCCTTATGAACTATTGTTTGGAAGACATTCTTCAATCAAGCATTTTAAAATCATTGGGAGTAAATGTTATATCAAGAACAATGATGAAAATATTGGCAAATATGATGACAGGGCTGATGAAGGTATCTTCTTGGGTTATGATACAAACAGTAAAGGATACAAATGTTAAAATAAAACATTGCATAAACTGGTTGATTTTATAGACATAAAAGTTGAAGAAGAAATCTCGGTCAGAAATGTAAGCAGTGTTGAACCAAACACATAAGATATAGTTGAAAATAAAGATGAATAGGTCCAAGGATTAGAAAGAGAAGAATCTGAATCAGATGAAGATACAAATACTCAGGCCAACATAAATCAGTAGAAAGAAACAAACTCACCTCTCAGAATTGTTAGAAAGAATCATCCTGAAAATCAGATAATTGGAGATATAAATAAAGGAGTTCGGACAAGAAGGAAATTGATTAAAGACTCAGAACAATCTCATGTTGCTTTATTTTCTATGACTGAACCAAATTTTTTTGATGAAGCCAACCAACATGATGATTGGATTAGAGCTATGAATGAAGAGCTTGATCATATTGAGAAGAACAATACTTGGGAGCTTGTTCCTAGACTTGAAGACAAGAATGTAATCGGTTCCAAGTGGGTGTTCAAAAATAAAATGAATGAAAAAGGACAAGTTGTTAGAAATAAAGCTAGATTGTTCTGTAAAGGGTATGCACAAGTTGAAGGTCAGGACTTTGATGAAACTTTTGCACCAGTGGAAAGATTGGAAGCCATCAGAATGTTCCTTGCATATTCATGCCATAAGAACTTTAAAGTGTATCAGATGGATGTTAAGTCAACTTTTCTAAATGGAGATATAGAGGAAGAAGTATATATGGAGAAACCTGAAGGATACTCATTGACAGATAATCCTAATTATGTTTGCAAGCTGAAGAAGGCCTTATATGGACTAAAACAAGCACCATGAGCTTGGTATTATAGACTGGACAAATTTCCACAAGACAAAGGGTTCAAGAAAGGTATTGTTGACAACAATCTCTATATTAAGTCTAAAGGTCATAACTTACTAGTTGTTTTGGTTTATGTAGATGATAGTATTTTTGGATGTACTAATGAATCAATTATCCAGTGGTTTTCTAACTCTATGCAAACAAAATTTGAGATGTCCATGATAGGAGAATTGTCCTACTTTCTTGGCTTACAAGTAAATCAGAGGTCTGCAGGAATATTTATCTCTCAAGAAAAATATTTGAAAGAGATGTTGAAGAAATTTTAGATGGAGGATTCCTCTCCTGTTAGTACACCTATGGTGGTTGGCTGGAAGCTCATTAAAGATGATATTTCACCTGATGTTGATCAAAGAACATATTACTCTATGATAGGAAGTCTATTGTACATCACAACATCACGTCCTGATATAATGCAAGATGTTGGAATGGTAGGTCGTTATCAGTCTACTCCTAAACAAATTCACTTGGTAGCTGTCACAAGGATATTCAAATACTTGAAGGGAACAATGAATTATGGTCTATGGTATCCCAAAATTAATAATTCTAGGTTAACTACTTATTCAGATGTAGATTGGGAAAATTGTGTGTATGAGAGAAAGAGAACTAGTGGAGGTGCCTTCATCCTGGGTGACTCGCTGGTAGAATGGATTAACAAGAAGCAATGATCTATTTCCTTATCAACTACAAAAGAAGAGTACATTGCTACTACCACTTGCTGCACTCAGATTTTGTAGATGATCCAAACTCTTGCAGATTTGAAGGTAAACTATATTGATTCAATTACAATTCACTGTGATAACACCAGTGCCATTAGTGTCTCCAAGAATCTTGTTCTTCATTCCAAGACTAAGCATATCCCAATAAAATACCATTTTCTCAGAGAACAAGTTACAAACAAAATTGTTCAGCTGAATTATATTTCCTCCACACAATAGATTGTTGATATCTTTACTAAACTATTAGCAGTGACCCCTTTTGGATATCTTCATCAGAAATTGGGGGTTATAACTCCTTTATTCTAATATGATCACCCGATCAAGGGGAGTACTTATTGAATATCTATTGTATTTCTAAGTTTCTCATAGTTCACAGGGGGAGTATGTACTACAATAGCTCAGGGGGAGCGTGTTTCTTCTTTGACATTGATGTCAAAGGAGGAGAAAGGTTGGTAATCTCAAGGATGCTACAGTGGTATAGTTGGATGTTTTTCAAGGGGTTTCCATCAATGCCAAAGGGGGAGATTTTTGGCATGTTTTCAATATCAGAAGTGTAAGTATGTGTGTTTTTCATTGATGGCAAAGATCTAGACTAGCAGCGCAATGATGATCGAATGGCAAGATCAAAAATGTTGGTCTGACTCCATTTCGGAGTTTCAGATACCAGATCTGGGATAATGGGAGTTGGAGATGTCAAGGACTCTCACGCTAGGAGTCCCAAAGTTGCGAAGTGCAAAATGATGAAAAGTTGATCTGACTCCATTTCGGAGTTTCCCAGACTAGGAGTTGGCGGTGTCAAGAACACTCACATCAAGAATGTCGAAATCGCGATATGCAAAATCACGAAGAGATCTGGACCGTCGAATCATCGAGAGTGTGGACTGTTGATCCAACTCCATTTTAGAGTTTCGGATGCCAGGAGTTGGAGGATTCAAGTGCCGAGACTCCTCATCACAGGAGTCCCGAAGCGATGAAATGCGAAATGCCGAAATACATTGATCTGACTCCATTTCGGAGCTTCGGATACCGGGAGTTGGAAGAGTCAAGTGTTGAGACTCTTCATCACAAGAGTCCCGAAGTGGTGAAATGAGAAACGTTGAAATACCGTTGATCTGACTCCATTTCAGAGTTTCAGATACCAAGACTTGGAGGTGTCAAGAACACTCACATCAAGGATGCCGAAATGTCGAAATGTGAATTCATGAAAGTGCTTTATGGATAAGCACTTGGTCACCACTGGCGGTCACATCATCAAAGAGCTGTAGAGAAGAGCTTGAAGCGGCAAGCTCCATTTCAGAGTTTCGGGGACCGCGACATGAAGTGTAAAGAAATATTCACCACAGGAACGCCAAAGTGTCGAAATGCCACAATGCAAAATCGCGAAAGCGCTTTATAGATAAATGCTTGGTCACCGCTAGTGGTCAAATCATTGAAGAGATATAGAGAAGAGCTTGAAGAGACAAGGTCCATTTCAGATTTTCGGGGATCGCGACATGAATCGTAAAGAAAAATTCACCTCAGGAATGTCAAAATGCCGAAGTGCAAAATGGCGAAATAAACGCAAGACCCTACGGAGTCAATCCAATGGTGCAGGTGAATTTGAATAAGATAGGAGGGCTACTGTTGCACTTCAGAGTGTAACTTCTAGAAATGACTAATGGTTTTTTCCATAGGAATCAAAGAGGCCTCAGTGTGATTGCCAGAGACGATGAAGAGGCTCGAGGCATATTCCAGTGGAATGAAGACTATTCTTAGAGGTGATTGACAGATGGAAGAGCGTTGAAGCCTGTAACTGCAACAGAGAGGATGAGCTCGACTATGATAGAGAAGACAAAGAGTCTCAACTGACAGACAGGCTAAGGAATCTCAACATAACACCCAATGATGATGGACGCGTGGGTTGAACCTCCAGAGAAGATGAAGAGTTTCAATGATGATCAGGCAGAGCACTCGACATGAGGAGAACATGCAGAACAGAGAGATGGAGTTGATGCTCAGGGGAGCGAAGTTATAGCATAGTGAGTGGCTGTGAACACCCCGATGTGGAGAACATTGACATGGTGTGAGCATGCAGATGCATTGCGCACATTGCATGCACAAGGTGCACAAAGACTATAAGTACGCAGAATAAAGAAGATATTAAGTTGTTGTTGAGAGTGATTCATGTGTGTAGAAGGAGGCAGAGTCCAGGAGATTAAATGCATAGAAGAGGAATGGTGCATTGAATAGACATGGAACATAGAGCATAAATGGAAGAATAACATAAAGCATAAGAGGAGTGTGCAAAAGACATTGATGCAGACAAAGCAGTGCAGTGTAGCAAAACAAAGATGAGACTGGTAAGCCATTGAAGAACTTTATATCACTGTAATAATTTTTAATAGCAAATATTTATATTCCAGGGTGGTAGGGAGGTGCTAGGGAGGACTGTTTTCCTCAGAGGTTCAAGTGGGTGCTTGAACATAAGGAGTTGTAACTTCCATCTGGTTGTATCCAGAGAAACAAGGGTGGCAGGGTGGTGCAAGGGAGAACTGTTATTCTCTGTTATATAGGTTGGTGCCTGTATGACTGGAAGTTGTTGCTTCCATCTAGTTGGTGCTAGAACACTTGGGGAGTTGGTGCTTCCTTCTAGTTGGTGCTAGAGAAACCAGGGAGTTGGTGCTTCCTTCTAGATGGTGCTAGAGAATCCAGAGAGTTGGTGCTCTCAGCAAGTAGCAGCTTGCAAAATAGAGGTTGTAGCTTCATTATGAGTTGGTGCTCATAAGTATGATAATGTACAGAATGTAAAGATTACTTATCATATAAAGAAGAAGAGGTTTTTACCCTTTATGGGTTTCCTCTGGAAATATCTATCTCTGTATATCTCATATGTGTGAATGATGTTGAATGTTATATTGCTTACTTCCCTGCATTACTATTATTATCATTGAGAGGTCTGTAATGAATTTTAAATAATCATAATTGTTTAAGCGCGGTAACAACTGATTCACCCCCCCCCCCCCCCNNNCAGTTGTCCAACAGGTGCTACACCGAGCAAATAATCTCCTAATATACATTCCATTGGTTAGACTATCTGAATATAGTGTGGGCCCATAACCTGTTAAAATAATAGGTGTGCACGTTTTAACCATAGAAAATGTCACTATATTGTAACCCATCCATAGGCACAAAGACACCCCTCGGCACCTTAACCTTGACAGATAGAATAATTCTATAAGAAAACAATAGAACAAATAGCCAACCAAGGTAGTGTACCTATCTCCAAATCTAGTGCACCAAGAAGAGAAACCAAACCATAAGCGAAATACCAAGTCACTACTGCAACAACTGTAGCTCTCCTCCAGTCATGCGCATCACTAGCCCTTATGAGGTTGTGACTGAGAGTGAGTCCAAATGAGCTCAATTTCCCTCTATTTATAGTGCTCCAATTCAACTAACTGGGTCGACTTCTCTTCCAGGAGGATAATACTTTAATATAAATTATTCTATTGAACCTACTTGTCTTCTAGGTTTCTTATTCATCCATTAGGGTTTTTCTAGATTCCTGGAATATTCTAATCTCGTCTAAGGTTACACGTGGAGGTTAATAACTCCCACAACTATCGTAACATGAATACTTTTTACTTCATATTCCTTTGTATCTTCATTGGATTATTGCATTTAAACTAAGGAAGTAGAAATAAATTGAATTTGATTTATGTTCATTGCATTTATAATCAAACAAATAGAAATTGATTGCATTCAAAGTTTTGGGTGGTACATGTTTGTAGTTTGCATTAGCTAAACCACATTGGGTTTATGCATTTGGGAATGGAAAAAGTATCTTCTCCTTTCCATAGATAGAGTTCATCAAACAATGAAGCTTTGCATCTCATTTTGTTGCACTCTTTTGGGGTCGAAGTCATGAATATCATTAGTTTCGCTTCCATACCCTTGAGTAAACAACAATCTAATAATCAAATCGCTAATTAAAATCTATCTAGAAATTTTTCGTTCTAGGGTGCTTTAAACGTACATTATCTTAAGTGTAGGGATTTGGAATAGGTTTTGAGAATAACTTTCCAAATCCATAAACAAACATAGAATCTTGCGATAGGGAAAGAAAATCCAATTTTCATATAAGCATAATCGAGGTCCCCCTCTCACACAAGGGCTAAAAACGAGGTCATTTGTAGGAGAGCAGTGGATATTACACCCCCAAAGATTAACCAAACATAGTGGAAAGATCCATACTGGGGGTTCTTCTTGAATTGTCATTGGTTTCATTAGTTCTCGATGCTCTAGAGTTTACTGGTCCTGTTGTCTTTAGTCCTCTAGAAGAATTTTAGACTTGATATCCTGCCCATATGTTTAATTTTGATTTTCGACTGTACCTTCCTTGAGGCTGCCTGTGAGTTGGTAACCTTAGTGGCCTTTATCTTTAGGGCTCATACATGAGGTGACGAGAAAGGGGATTATTTGTTGTACCTAGGTCATACGTTGGTCAAAATCACCCAGGCTACTTGGAGGGTAACCAACAGATAGACCATGAGGGAACTTTCACCAAGGTGTAATTTTTCTAAGAAGGTCGCCAAATTAACTGATCCACCCACTCTATCTCAACCCCTTTTCATATTGATCCTATGACATTGGATTTCATCACCGAGTAGAACGTTCACTGTGAAAAGGTTTGTTTGTTTGGTGTGCTTCCTATATTTTTTAGCGTGTGTTGTTTGTTTTCCCTAGAAAACCCTTAGGTTTGAGTCTATTTCTATGGTGTCAGTTCTTGGAACTACCAACAAATGAACCCGTTTTCCTGGGATATTGTTTGTTTCTCCTTTTGTGGGCCATGTTGGTCCTCCTTATATCACTACTTTGACTCTTCCTGGACTCACTATTGGGTTACCGGTCTGGTTTTTTTCCACTTCGGTGAATGTAAATGCTCCTAGTGATTCATCTGTAAGTACTCCACCCAGGACCATAAACCTCATATCCACCCTCTGTCTTCTTCTCCCAGAGGGTATTCTTCAAGTTCTTCCTCTTCTCCTAGTAAAATCTCTGCAGCTAGTAACCAGGTGGATAAGAAGAGGAAGAAAAATAAGCTAGGGGGGGAAATTCCAACCAATGCAGGAAATGTTGGAAGTGATCAACCAACTATTGTTCATCATGTTGGGAGTGTTGATAATGTTGACAAGTCTATCAAGACACATAACAACCCAAAATTCCCTTGCGGGACTTGTAAGGGTGACCACCTTCTTAAGGATTTCCTTGGTATTCCCAAGGTTGTATAAGTGTGGTCTCAGGGTTCTACACGTACGTCATCAATCATTGCAGGTCATGCTAGTGACAAACCATCAACTAGTGATAATCAGGTTGGAAGTAAGAAGGGTAAAGTCAAATTTCCTTGCGTGTTATGTAAGGAGATGCACAACAATTACCTCTTCCCTCGTATGGATGAGGCTTCATATCTATTGGAAAATATTGCTAATGTCCAACAATAAATTCCATCTCCAAAGGCCCCATTTTTATAGTCCAAAATGCCTTATATGTGCATACAAGACATTGGCCCATCCATTTGCATACGTTGCCAAAATACGGTTGAGGATTCTTTTTAAAAACCCATTTTTTGATAGTGTATGTGCCCTGTTGCACGAATAGCCCATGTACACGTGTGATGCATGCTAATTAGCCCACATACACATGTGTGTTGCATGCTAGTTAGCCCACGTTTACCTCCAAAAGTTGCAAAAAATATAAAAATGCATAGAATTCGGCGGAGTTTATGGGCTATGGAGGGTTTCCTAACCATTTTAACCCTTGTATCCCATCCCCAAACCAAATATCCATATTTTTCTCACATAAAAGGAGGTCTTGAGGATTCATTTATGAACATGAGAAATAGAATAAGAAAACTCTACCAAAATCCCTTCCCTTTCTTAGCCCAAGATTTGCATCACATTCTAAGTTTTAGTATCAGCCTTCCCCTCTAGCCTTTTCTCCTTATGCAACCCTTCCTCCGTCCCTTTGTGATATGTTGGTTGTGAGAAGCTAAAGTGGGATTGATGCACATGGAGCCATGAAAAAGGAGCGCAGACTTGGTTTGTGGAGCGGTTTCCAACACAGGCTGTAATCCTTTTTATCTTGAAATTGAATAAAAGAGTTATCCTTGTCCCAAAAACCTATGTTTATGTACGTTTTTTAATTTTATCATTTATATTTATGTCTATACTTTTAAAGTGATCATTAGAGATTTCATATTTTGTTGCATTGTATTCCTAACCTTTTGCAAATCAACTTTGGGAGGAGATTTGCGATCCAGGAGGCAGCAACAAACGAAAGAGGTCTACACCAACCGCAAGGACTAAAGGTGCACTCATTGGCACTCTCTTTCCTTTCTCTTTCTTCACTTAGTTTAGATGGTTTTGGCGTATATTAAGGGTAGGTCAGTATTTTAAGGGAGTTACTGCTCTTCCTTTATCTTAGACCCAATATAGGGGGATTTTCCCCATAGTAGAATTAGCGACTCCACTAGGGAGTCTCTCTAGGGTCTTAGTGGGATATTTTGGTTTGATTTGATTCTTTCAATTTATTTTTGAGTTTTCCAAGTTTACTAAGTTAGTTAGGGCCTCTGGTCACCTTCTAGGTGCCTACCAGCCTTCTTTTCCCAGTTGGCTATCCAAAACCTTTTATTTTTGAAAGTCTACAGAGGTGTGTGAAACATGTCCTTTGTATATCCAACGTGCATGCACAATCTGCATAATATATATCCTTCATACATACGCATGCTTCTTGTGCACATCACGCGTCTCTATGTTCTGGAAGGTTTTAAANAAAACTTTCCTGGAAAGAAACTGTGTGCTTCTCAGGCCTTCTTGAACTCTTCAAGGTCTCTGTTAATTGTGTTTGGTTGGGTTAAAGATTTTGTTTATCTTGCACTTTGTAAAGAACCTGTGTTGTTTCTTTGTTTTCTTTTGTTTTCTTTGAAAGTTTAGGGTGAACTTATAAACATTAGATCCTCCTGTGGATTCCAATGAATCCCTGCATTCAAGCAGTGGTTTAGGGTCTATGTTAGTCTTGGGTTTATTTTATATTTACCTTGTTTGTGCTTTGAAAAATGAAAAATATCATTTACTTGTGATTTTCTTTTCTAATAATTTCAAAAAATAAAAAATTGTTGCATTTAGTTATGCATTTTTTTTGGTAGTTGTAGCATAGGTTGTTTATTACAAAAGAAAAGAGTTCCATTTCCAAAGTTCCTTATTTGATATTTCCTTGAAGGTTTAGTAGTTTTCATATACATTGTAAAATAAAAAACACATTCTAGGAATTTTTTTTCCTTTAAGGATCTTGGACTCTACTTCGAAAATTTCACATTTGGAAATATTTAAAATCCATTTTTTTTCAATTGTAGAACCTAGTTTGCTTTTGCACGAATGCTCTAAAATTTTTATTTCTTCTCTTTAATCTCTTGAAAACATCATATGTTGCACGTACGTACCCTTTTTAGTAAATCAAGCCACTTAAAATCAACAATTAACACTTAAACTCAACTAGATTTTTGTTTGATGGGTTCACCAAGTAGTCTAGGCTCTAGGGCCTTAAAATATGTGTGGAGAGGAAACTCTTCAAAGCCGCTTAAACAAACATAATATTCTGTGATAGGGGGTGTCAAATTCCAGTTTCATAAGAGTCAAATGATACTTCCCTCTAACACAGCAGCTAAAAATGAGGTCACATGAGGAAAGGTAGAGGAGATAACCACTCCAAAGTTGGATCGAGCATAGTGGGGACCGTATATTGACGGTTGTTCTTGGGATTTACGTTGATTGGATTTGAATACGGAGCCTCATGGACCTCGAATATGTTTGGGATCCTTAGTTGTCTTCTAGACCATTTTTCTTCGATACCCTTTAAAGGCTTTGGAATTTGTTATCTTTCTCATTAGGATCAGCCCAACTGTCGACTATACCCTCCTAGTGACTGACTGCGATATGGAAATATAGTTGCCTATTTTTAGGGACTTACACGGGTGATTGTGGGGGTATACCGTGATAACCAGAGCATATGTTGGATCACACTTTTTAGAGTATACCTGGAGGTGTTTTCGTGTTCGATTTACACTTGCACCAGTAAGTTTCTCTAGTGTCGATTGGTGTAACTGTTCTTCCTTCTAGTCAATTGTTTGCTTGATTTTCCATTAAGAAATTTTTAGTGTGTGCTATGTGTTTCATGCTAGATAAACCTTAGAGTTTCAGTTGATTATTTCACAAGGTGGAATATCAACAAATCCACTATTCATGTAGGCTTCAGGGCCTACCACCGGTTACTTTGGATCCACCTCTACCACCACTGAGGCATAGGCTAGATGAAGAGGGTTCATTTGAAGCGACCGAGCCATGGGAAACTATACCGGAGCTAACTCCTAGAGAATACTTTCCTGCACCAAAGGAGTCCACTATTTATGACCTAGAAGCTAAAGAATTTAGGTCCTCAGACCCTCTGATGACTGATTTATTGACGCTACTTCTTATTCATATAGATCCTCCTAAGGTGAATTCACCTGAATGTCGATTTGTTAGATGAGCAACGATGGAAGCAACTAGTGCTAATTCTTCTGGGAGTGCTCATACTTCGATATCAGTTGCAATGGGAAGGGGTGTCATGCCTCCTCCCTCACCTCCACCTATCAGGACTATAAATATCCAGACACCCACTACTTCGGGTAGTGGCACAATCCCTTCAATGACTATGACCAATGTTCTCTCTATCCAGAACATGTATGGCACTCCCTTTTTGTATGGAATGTTGGGCTTCGACTCTAGTTTGGTAATAAACTACTCTACTCTACATATTGTTGGTATGGGGGAAGGGAGATCTAATGATCCCTTAAAAGGATCTGTCGCAGGCACCACTGCCCCGTTTAACTCTTTCCCTTATGGTTGGGTTCATATTTTTCCTCCATTGCCTTCGCTCGAAGGCTCTTTCTAGCAGTCGATCAAGCCTAAAAAAAACTCTAGTTTCTTTAGTGGGGGGAGTCATGGAACTCAACCATACATGAATCCAGTAGGGTCTATGCTCTTTTTTTTGTTTGGTGCATTTCGAAATAACACTTTCTCATCGTCTACTTTCTTCGCAGGGGGAAACCCCATTTTTGGTCAACCAAACCCTATGCAAGTTTTGATTCCCTCATGGAGGGATGATGGGAGTTTACTCCTCAAAAGGTCTTGGAAATACTTGGTAGGGATCATTTCCTTCACAATGGATGTCGATCAGGGGAAAATCCTCCCACACTTAGTGGAACCCCAGGCATGGTTCAATACCTATGCCAGGAGGGTCAGCTGGGATCATCCCCAACCAAGGTCCTTGGAATATTGTGTACGAAGCAATCCCTACACAAGGCATGTCATACAACTATGAGAATTAGTTGGCAATGCAGAATGAAACACAAAATCATTTTACTGGAGAGGGCCACCATGGTTTCTACCAAAACCCTACCCAGAAACCAAACTTTTCCTGACAACTTGGTGCCAGCCAAAATCTAGGCCCCTCTTTTCATTTGAATCCACCAAAACCTAGAATACCTTTTTTGGAAACTCTTCATTTCCCAGACTTGTTGAGATTGTTGAGCGACCCCATGCAGACTAAGTTTCCCTTTGACATCCCTAATTTTGAAGGCATGCCTATGAATATCCATGTGATAATGTTACGATATTTCATTTATTTTGCTCACGCAACTCGTTAAAGGATGATTCCAGTGCAATGAAATGGTATATTGAGATCGATAGCTTGAAGTATGCTTAATTTAATGAACTGGTTATGGTATTCTTAAACCATTTCCAGTTACCGGTAAGATACGATGTCGACACCAAGTTGATGGCCAACTTTGAGCAAACAAAAGCCGTCCATATCTCGGATCACATCCGAGAATGGAGACAACAAAAGAGCTTGATCAAAGTTAATGTCCCTCCCACATTTTTTCTCAATTGGTTCCTGAAGTCGTTGGTGCCTTGTGTTACCCATGATTTTGGTCATCATGATGATGTATTGATGATGTTGTACTCAGGCTCTTCATTAGAACTTTCTCTTGAGAAAAGTTACCTTCATCTCTTTCCAGAAATCACATTTTTGAGGACTGTTCGCAGGCTGCTAGTATATTTGCATGCGAGAATACATGATTATCGCAGGCTACCTTAAGCCAAGGTGTGAGAAGTTCACACTATGTTGAACTACTAGGGTGCAAACTCTTTCTTAAGCAATGAAAAAGATGAATTCTCGATGCTTCTAGAAGGGAATCTTCTAGAAGGATGAGATGGCATTCGAATGGTTATCCTAGTACTAGATTCCTTGATATTTTGGGATCATTCTTATCCAAGTAACCAATTCATTCTCTCCTATATATTGAGTGAATTCTCATGGAAAAGGTTAAGAAAACAAGGTTAAGCAAGATTCATTAGAGAATTGGTGAAATATTGTGTGAAGGACTGAAGCTACAATAGCTAGGAAACTCCAGCAAGTTTATCAAAGGTGGTTGATCTTCTTCATGCAAGTGAGAAAGTGTGTGTGTCGGAGCCAAGGGCCATCGAAAGGAAGTTTGCAACATCAAGGCTTAGGTTGTAATCTTTACTTTCCATTAATATGATACAGTGATATGTCCCTTTCCCATAAAGCTAATTCTACTTTATTGTATAACTCCTTGACCATATACATAGATTGACTGTTGAATAGATTGTGCTTTCTTCACTTCGGTTGGTTTGTATTGTTTTGGTCTTGACTGTACGAGAGCACTGGAGCAAAGTAGGAGCAACAAAGACCAAAGGAAGTGATCATAAGGTATGTTCTTTGTTCTTGCCTCCTATTCAATTCAATGGTTAGAATCTAGGGAAAGATTCATGTCTTGCTTTGTTCTAGATCCAGGTGGATTTAGGGAGATCGGTTTCTGTCCGCACTTACAGATTTATCCAATAACAAAATTGGCAACTCCACTGGGGAACATCCCATTTTCTTTTTGGATTTTGGTATTTTTATGTGGCCATTTTCTCTGGTTTCACTTTTCTCCTGTCTTATCAGTCTCTGAGTCTTCAGGATATCCTGATAGACCTTCTGGGTCCAGAAGCCTTTTTGAATTTTGCTTCATTTTTCAAATTTTTTATTATGTTCAGGAATTCTCGCACTATATTTCATTGCAGCCTGCGAGAATAGGTAGAGTTCTCACTCTGCCCATAGGTTTTAGTGCGAGGTTCTTGCATCCTGCTCAAGGGTCACCTACGAGAATCAGTGATCCTCGCACTGTGTTATATTGCCTGCCTGCGAAACAACATTTTTCAAAAATTTGGATTTGAGTTTTGGTATTTCCAACTATCCAGATCAGTTCGATTGCCTCTTATGAGTTTCTTGGACCTCTGATTGGTATCTTTCTTGTCTTCGTTTTCATGCATGAACAGTCTTAGGGTTTCAAGGCTTTTCTTGTCCTTTTTGGCTTGACTTTCATTTCTTGGCTTTTCTTGGAAAAACCATTCTCTCTGTCTTCAGAATCTGAGTATGTCTGATTAGTTAAGATCTAGTGATTGGTTGAAAGTTAAGTTTTCTTGTTTTAATCATTTGCTTATGGTTTGAAAGATCATTTTCTTTTGCATTTGAAAAGACTTAATTGGTTTGCTCTTTATTTTTGCTTTCATTGAAAGAGTGGATTGGGTTATTTGCTTGTTCATTGATTTGATTTTCTGTGCTCTCATTGGCATAGTGAGGGTCCTTTTTGGAAAGTGAACAAAAGTTTTTCTTTCAAAAACTTGTTTTTTGTTTTTAGAAAACATTGAAAAATCAAATTATTGAGATTGTTGAAGTATTTGAAAAAGACACAATAGAGAATTGTCATTTGATAAGTGATTGTTTGCATTTGTATTTGAAAGGAAATTTTGCATTTGTAGTTCAAGGTTGATCTGGAAAGCTTCTTCTCTCTCCCATACATAGGATTCATTGAACGAAAAGTGATATATTTCATTCTCATCCTTGCATTGTTGGGTCAGAGTCATACAACACAAGTTTCATTTCCGTTACCTTTGAATAAACAATAGCTCTTAATAACATTGTGTAATCATAAAATTTATCTAGTAACTCTTTTCTAGGGCTCTTTTACACCAACATTTAGCTAGGCTAGTGCTTTAGAGTAGGAAGAGAGATACACTCTCCAAAAGCACAAACCACACAATAGCATCTTGTGTTAGGGAGTGTTAAATTCCATTTGCAACATCTTGTCCTGGGAAGCCCTTCTCACACAAGGGTCAAGCACGAGGTCGCATTGGTATTGGTAGAGTTACTCACCTTGCTTTGTTGGTATCAATGTAGAGATTTCACGTATTACGGGGATCACTCGGAGGTATACACACAATGATGAGTGGAATCCTTTTGAGTTGATTTCGGGATAGATACCCCACCCTTACATGTGGATCGAACTGTCCACTATCCCCCCAAGATTTATTGTTGTTGGTGGTGACCTTAGTGGCCTATCTCTCTAGGTTCTTACCCAAGGTGACTGTGAAGGGGAAAGTCTTCACGATACCTGGAATTGACATTGACCAAACTCACTCGGGCTCCTTGGAGGGTATACCCACGATTATGTGTGGGAGCTTGCACCAGGGTGTAAGTCCGTTAAGCAGGTCATCAGCATAACTTTTCCACTCTAGCCCCGCCCCTTGTTGTCTCATTGTTGTGACGTTGGATTTCATCACCAACTAGTGGCTTCAAAATTAGAAGGTCTTGTTTGCTTGGTGATTGCTTCTTAGATTTTTTTTACTAGCGTGTGTTATTTGTTTCTCGAAGTTGACCATAGGATTTTTCTTCGCAAAGTTTTTCACTCATTTACAATAGCTCCCCCACGTGGTTCACGAAGCTATAGGTGGAATTGACCCGACAGATACGAATCTAATAGTCTTTGACTTGGATGATCACATTCCAAGGTTACCCCCTCAACTCGCATTTCAGATATAGGTTGTTGTCTCTGACAAGAACATTTGTCGAACCGTTATCGATGAGGGTGCCTCAACGTGTGTAATGTCTTTTGCTTGTTGGAAAGCCATTGGCTCTCCTCCCTTGAATGGATCACAAAACACTCTTAAATCTTTCAATGGCTCTGGTTTTAAGCCTTACGGTGTTCTTCCTTCATTGCCCATTACACTAGAAGGTAAAACGGTCTAAGTCGAAGTGGAAGTCTTTGACGCTCCCCTTGATTATAATTTTTTACTTGGCCGTAGTTGGATTGATTCCATGCGTGCCATTGTGTCAACACTTTTTCATGTAGTACGTTTCCCTCATCAAGGAAAGTTTGTTACCGTTGACCAACTTGCCTTCTTCAATTCTGATACCCGTACTGGCAACGTGCCGTTTATTGCTAAAACCCCGCCAGGTTATGAGAACATTGGTGTAGTCCTTTTAAAGGACTCCTCGTTAATGGGTACTTTTCCCATTCCAACGCCCAATGTTCCACGCCCCTCGGTTTCTTCTATCAACATGATCTCCATCGTGCCTCATGAACTTCCTACATCACACGACCCTTGGATTGTCCCTGACCCTGGAGATCATTTTCGTTTCGGCGAAGTCATGCCGTTAAGTCCGGTTGAGTCTTCTTATCAAGCCATTCAATTGGCAACACCTTCTACCCTCTCTCTTGATGAGTTGTCTCCCGATCCTTTTCATGTTATTTTTCCCACTAACGAGATGATCATGTCCGTCATGGAGGACACCCCTTGGGATGATGGGCATCATCGTTCCATACTCTTTCTCGAGCAACACACTCTTGAGAACTACCAACGGATTTCGACTCCGTCAACCGTTGTTGTCATCTCGACAGTTTCCGCGACTACAAACGATGTGTTTGCTAAAGGGAACTTAAGTAATATCTCAACCACGATTCCCATTGACATATCCATTAAACCTGGGATTGTTGAAAATGTTCATATTGGAGCTTCATGTTCTTCTGACGAAATAGTCAACTATACGTCTCTCTTCAAAGAATTTCGTGACATATTCGCCTAGAGCTACAAAGAGATGCCTGGTATCAACCCTGCAATTGTTGTACATGAGATAAAGACATACCCCGGAGCTAAGCCTATCTGGAAACGCCTTCATCCAGTTCACCCCCGTAAAGCGGCTGCTATCAAACTCGAAGTTGAAAAACTTCTGAAAGCCGGCTTTATTTATCTGGTGGCTCTTACAGAATGGGTTTCCAATCCTGTCTCGATTAACAAGAAAGGCGGCAGTATTCGTGTATGTGTTGATTATAGGGATATTAACAAAGCTTGTCCCAAAGACAACTTTCCTACCCCCTTTTTCGATCAGATTGTCGATGACTGCGCCGACAGTGAAATATTCTCTCTCATGGACGGTTTCTCCATCTATAATCAAATCAACATTGCTCCTGAGGATCAACATAAAATTGCTTTTATTTGTCCTTGGGGTAGTTTTGCGTATAGGAAACTCCCTTTTGGTCTTAAGAATGCGGGCACAAATTTTCAACGCGCTATGTCTTATGCTTTTCATGACATTAAGCATATCGTTCCACCCTATTTGGACAATTTACCATCTCATTCTATGCATAGAGTTGATCACCCTACCCACCTCTGGGCTATTTTCGTTCGCTGTCGGTTCTATCGTATACATTTAAATCCTCATAAATGCATTTTTTGCATGGAATCCAGCCATCTTCTAGGTTTTATCATTTTGCGTCAAGGGATCCAGGTGGATCCTATTAAGGTTGAGGCAATTCATAATCTCCCTCCTCCTTCTACACTATGCCAATTGCAAAGTTTGCAGGGGAAAGCAAACTTTCTTCGTTGTTTTATCCCTAATTACGCCGAGATCACTCGTGGTTTTACGCGGCTGCTAAAGAAAGATTCAGAGTTCGTCTGGGATACCGTTGCCAACAATGCTTTTGAAGCTTTAAAGTTGTCCCTAACGCGAGCTCCGCTTATCTTTCCTCCCGATTATAGTCGCGATTATTTCCTTTATCTTGCTGCCTCGGAGTACACTATTATCATGGTTCTCGTCCAAGAGGATGATGCGCACGACGAACATGTTGTTTACTACTTGAGTCGCAGTCTCACATCAACTGAAATCAAATATCAACATGTCGAAAAACTGGCCTTGGATGCCGTTCAAGATGTCCATTGCTTTCGGCACTATATCCTCTCACGTAAGACTATGGTGATTTCTCATTGCAACCCTATGCAACATATTTTGACACGTCAATTGCTAGGGGGAAAATACTCCAAATGGATTGTGATACTCCAGGAGTTTGACTTGGAATTCGACCACGCCAAGTCCAAGAAGTCCTTAGTTTTTGCTGAGTTGATATGCGATTTTCCTCATTCTGCAATGGAAAATGTATCAGTAGATTCATTACTTGATGAATCTCTTTTCCTTATTAGCACTGATGATCTTTGGTATGGGGATATCATTATATATCTCCAAACCCAGACTTTCTAGCCTGCTTTGTCTAGTACTGAACGATGTCACATACGCTATCAATCTCGTTAATACATTATCCTCGAGGATACTCTTTACCATCAGGGAATTGACTCTGTTTTTCAACGTTGTTTAACGTTTGACGAAGCCGAGAAAGCTCTGAATGACTGCCATTCCGGAGCATGTGGTGGTCATATGTCTGGGTATGCTACTGCCCAAAAGATCTTACGCGTAGCGTATTTTTGGCCTTATTTGTTTAACGACTGCATTACTGTCATTCCGAAATGCCATGCCTGCCAGACCTATAATCAGAAAATTCGGTCACATCCTGCTCCTCTTCACCCTGTGGTCTCAGTTGGTCCTTTTGCAAAATGGGGCATTGATTTCATGACATGTCACCCTCACTCGGCCGGGGGGCATGGTTACATCATTGTAGCTATTGATTACTTTACAAAATGGGCCAAGGTGATGCCGACATTCGATAATACTGGAAAGACCGTAGCGTTGTTTCTTTTTAATCACGTCATAGCTCGTTTTGGTGTTCCCCAAGCTATTGTCACTGATCACGGTAGTCACTTTAGGAATTTTATGATGTCTGAACTTACAGAAAAGTTGGGTCTTCGTCATGATAACTCAACGCCCTATTATCCACAAGCTAATGGTCAAGTCGAAGCAATCAACAAAGTTCTCATGACTATGCTTCGACGGATGATAGGAATTCATAAAACAAGTTGGCACACAATGTTGTTTTCGACATTGTGGGCGTACTAGACATCTTTCAAATCCGCTACTGGGTTTACACCTTTTCGGTTAGTCTATGGTGTGGAAGACATTCTTCCTATAGAATGCGAGATACCCTCTCTGAAGCTAGCTGTCGAACTCTTACCCAACACTTCTACTGAAGAAGAACGTCTATTGTATCTAATGCGATTAGACAAAACTCGACGTGACGCCACTCTAGTAATAGAAGCCCAGAAAAAACATGTCAAGGCACAATATGACAAGCATGTCAAGCCTCGCATTTTCTCTGAAGTTGATCTTGTTCTTCTCTACGAACATGATCGAGATGTGTTAGGAGCTGGAAAATTCGAACCCATGTGGCGAGGTCCTTATATTGTTCACCGAGTTTTGGAAAAGGGAGCATATGAGTTGGTCGATTACGATGGTATCCCTTTGAGTGAACTCAGGAATGGGTTGTACTTAAAGAAGTACTATGCATAAATCATTTGTGTACAAGTACTTGTATTTTAATGTATCATACTTTGTGTGTGCTACTATAGTTTTCTTTTGTTGTTATCTGGTCTCTGCCCTTATGTGACGTTGTGTTTGATTTCCAGATGTTGGAATCTTTGCTACTCTATATTGGCTTCGCTGATGGTGCTAACCGTAGTACTCGGAACCTTGCTTCCACTGCATGGGCAATCTATACCCCAACAAATGAACTTGTATCTTTACGAGGTGTGTGCCTCGGCCGTGCAACCAACAACATTGCAGAGTATAACGTCGTTATTGAATTATTGGTTGATGTTATCTCGCTTGGAATTCATCATTTGGTTATGTGACTTGATTCGTAGTTGATAGTACTACAGTTAAGTAATGTATACTCTATTTGAAGTCCTACTTTGTTATGGGTGTATTTGCAAATTCGCCTCTTGGAACGTTATTTTGATTACATTGAATATCAACATATTCCTAGATGTCTAAATACTTTAACATATGCATTGGCTAATTATGTATTGGATAGAAATTTGAATCATTTATAAATCAAACATATCGAAATTCACACAATGTAAAGTAAACCGGTAGAAGCCGTCTGTATATATAATGATCAAAAGAGTTTTTTACAAAAAGTTTGTCCGAAGACCAAAATATCAAAATTTGAAGCTCATAGCTTCTACAAAATGACGTCACAGATGACGTTCACAGTAACACACGTCTGCTCTAGAAACCCTACGGAGCAGTCGAATCATAGTTGTTGATACCCCTACAGTATGACGTTGATCAAGTCGTGGAACCTCTTCCAGAGTCATATCTGGAATGTCTGCAGTCAGGCCCTCTAGATTCTGTTCCACTACTTGATAATCCTCAGCATACTGTGGTGCTGCCGCTACCTCTCCTCGCCGCTGGATGGGAGAAGTGTCGGGAGGTCTGTATGGTCCAACATTTGTTTTATCAACAAACGATTTTGTATTAGTCTTTGGATGAACATATAAAACAAAAACATTTGAATATGATAAAAATCTACAAAAACATTTAAAAAGAAAAAAAAAATGCGTGTACTTCTTACCAAGGTCACCCCACTGAGTATCCTCTGGTAGTGCTAAATCCGGATCTCCTTGGAAATCCAACCCGACATAAGTGTAGTCATCAACCATCAACATCTGGGTTTGAAGCCAGTCAAATAAAATATCGTCGTACTTGACGATCGGTCCTGCTACGTGCCGAGCCATGAGCCGACACCATCTCAACATCGTTGGATCCCTAGGACCCGGTATGTTCCACTCAACCTATAGTCTAAATACGGGGACCCTCTCAAGGAAGAAGGACACCAACAAAGATCCATACCCGAATTTCTTCAGGTCAGCTCGCCTACATTTGGTCAATTGCTTTTTGATACTGTGAAGCACAACATCTACCCAGTTGAATACTCGAGGCTCAGTACACTCGATGGCATACTGGAAATAGCTCTATAATGCAATATGAGGAGCAAAAATCCCAACCATCCGAGCTATAGTGAAAAGGGTAGTATGAAGGGTCAAGTCTTGTACCCGCCAGATAGCCACTTTTCCTTTTTTCCTTTCAGCCTCGGGTACGCAGTATAAATTGTAGTACTCACTCATCTTTAGCCCACCACCTCTACTACCGGTCAGGCTCACATAGTATCCGCGTCGAGACAATCCAGTCAAAAAATAAATGTCCTCAATGTCTATGGACAGTGTGTGATCTCCCACATGAAAAACCTGCTGATCTGGGTCCCACATACGCACCAGATACTCTAATAGTCTGACTTGGGCCCTCATGCCCGGGATACAAAAGTACTTTAAGAGCCCACAATATCTCAAAGCAGCTATGGTAGGCAGATGATTTTCGGCCATTGTGTTATCCTCTTCATGTTCCCTTTCACGCCACTCAAGTACCATGGTGATGGCCAATTATCTGCACAAGGAACATAATAAGAGGATTAATAACTTTTTTCATGCATTGGATATTTTTCATTGGATAAAAATTTAAAAAAAAATTGGGCTTTGCAGTTCTCACAGGTGCTCTGTGTGCACAGTGTGAGAACCTCGCAGGTGGCCTTAGGCTCACCTGCGAGAATGCCTCATTCTCGTAGGCCCCGTATGGCCCACCTACGAGAATTGCAGCGCACATGTAGGGCTTAAAAACTCAACTCAAAACTAAACATTTAACCAATGAAATCACAAATTTAAACCATGAAAATGTCAAGGATGAAGAGCTTACCTTAATGTCACAGATGACTCGTTGAATGGTCCCTCATAGCTCTCGCAAATTGACGCCAAACTTGGAGGGTAAAAAGAGGGGTTTTTTGAGCTCAATAGTGGAAATGTAAAATGGTGTGGTAAAAAAGAGTATTTACTCATTTTATTTACTTTTACTATATCATTTAGGGTTTTTATAATTATTTATCAACTAAACCCTAATCCCTAATGTCATGTTGAGTGTAACGTTTGCAGGCATGATGACTTTGACGATTCAATACAGGGATATGGACATGTTTTTCTTTGTTATCATGTGTTTTTGATTGTTTTTTATGGTTTTTTACATAAAACCTCGAGCGTCGTTTTTGTCCATTCTTGCACTCGTAAATAAATGAGAACGTGGTCGAGCATACTTTTATCACTTTTTCGGGCTCAACAAGGTTATACGAAAAAGGAACCCCCCCGGAGTCCTCTTTAAGCTCTTTTCAGACTCTCCAAACATGAAAAGATCGTCAAGTGACCTTGCTATTTTCACGCTCGATAAAGTATTTGAAATAAGCATCTGGTGAGTGATAATTTATCTCTTTTTCGGTCTCGTCCAGACTATTTTATGAAAAATGAACTGAGAGAGTTCTCTTTTAAGTGTTTTTCCAAACTCTATAATCTTGAAAAACCTTCGAGTTTTCTATCTCTGGACTCATTAAACAAACATTGACAGACCCGTGATGGGACCGAACCACTCCTTCTTAGGGTTCGTTAAACATACTCCGAGGGACTCATCTGAAGGATGAGCTTACATCAACAAGCATATGTTATCCTCCTCAAGCTTGCGTAAAAATAAAGAGGTACTCACTAGAAATGGTGGGGGAAAATTTGGGAAAGGGATATGTTTCATCTTCGTATTGATTGGCAGTAAGTGTCTCTCTTGAACATGACACCCCCTATTCATCATTTGAAGCCAGTTTGGGAATCCATTTGTCTCTCATTCGATTTTCTACAAGGTCATTCCCTGTGTCGTCTTTGAGTCAATGCTGCCAAATCATTGGTCATGTCATCCATATGTTCAAGAGAAGTCCATCTAAAACCTATATTGAGTCGGCCATCTGCAGTTATCCATTCTTTTTGTGTCGGCCTTCTCTGTGTCTGGTCCAATTTGCAAAATGATTTGTTTCACCTTCAAACTCTGTTACTCATTTTGTGTCATTGATGGGGGATACATCAAGGCCCTCCTGTGATGAGTTTTATTCCGTCGACTTCAGCTCATTATCTAGAATCAAGACTTAGAAATTATTTGGTACCTTGGAACTTGCATGCCTCAATGGCAGGTTTCCTTGCTTTCGAGAGTGGGTTTACATCATTGACCCCTAATTGAAAGAGTCCATCAGATGTTTGACATTAATTCATTTATTCACACTCGATGGATTGTACAATGGTACCTTGGGAGTCATTGACATCAATGGTGATTTCCCTCGCACTTGTTAACGGTTTCATCATTGACTGGTAATCAAGTGGTTTCTACCATGTTTGACTTCAACACATGTAATCACATGGTTAGATTCATACTTTGGGCGACGATATTGAATACCCTGGATATTATCTTTGTGATCTAGGTTGCGATGGAGTATGTATAATTTGCGACACATAGATCCACTGTGTATGTTTCGTGGCTATGTCGTCTTGATTTGAAATTTCTCGCATAGATCCACAGTGTATTCCAGTGGCTATGCTATATTTTGACGGCATGGATCCACAGTGTATGATTGGTGGCCATGACCCATGTCTATAATGTCATCAGTCTGTGATCTGAGTATGGGAATGCCTACCTCAGAATTGGTATATATGATATTCTGCAGATGCTTGGTTGTTCGCAGGTTTCCAATTAGATGTGCTTCTAGTTCTCGACACACAAATGCAACTTACAAAGTCTATCGGCTGTCACTGGTTCCAACCGCATACTTTGGGGGGATTTATGTTACCCATGATTTTGGTCATCATGATGATGTATTGATGATGGTGTACTCAGGCTCTTCATTAGAACTTTCTCCTGAGAAAAGTTACCTTCATCTCTTTCCATAAATCACATTTTTGAGGACTGTTCATAGGCTGCTAGTATATTTGCCTGCGAGAATACATGATTCTCGTAGGCTACCTTAAGCCAAGGTGCGAGAATTTTGCACTGTGTTGAACTACTAGGGTGCGAACTCTTTCTTAAGCAAGGAAAAATATGAATTATCGATGCTTCTAGAAGGGAATCTTTTAGAAGGATGAGATGGCATTCGAATGGTTATCCTAGTACTGGATTCCCTGATATTTTGGGATCATTCTTATCCAAGTAACCAATTCATTCTCTCCTATATATTGAGTGAATTCTCATAGAAAAGGTTAATCAAACAAGGTTAAGTAAGATTCATTGGATAATTGGTGAAAGATTGTGTGAAGGACTGAAGCTACAACAGCTAGGAAACTCCAGCAAGCTTATCAAAGGTGGTTGATATTCTTCATGCAAGTGAGCAAGTGTGTGTGTCAGAGCCAAGGGCCATCAAAAGGAAGTTTTCTACATCAAGGCCCATGCTGTAATATTTACTTTCCATTAATATGATACAGTAATATGTCCCTTTCCCATAAAGCTAATTCTACTTTATTGTATAACTCCTTGATCATATACATAGATTGACTATTGAATAGATTGTTCTTTCTTCACTTCGGTTGGTTTGTATTGTTTTGGTCTTGACTGTACGAGAGCACTGGAGCAAAGTAAGAGAAACAAAGACCAAAGGAAGCAATCATAAGGTATGTTCATTGTTCTTGCCTCCTATTCAATTCAATGGTGAGAATCTAGGGAAATAGTCATGTTCTGTCTTGCTTTGTTCTAGATCCAGGTGGATCTAGGGAGATCGGTTTGTGTCCGCACTTACAGATTTATCCAATAACACTTGTGTATCCAAATATGTCATGCCATCCAGGGTTTTTTTCTAAGAGGAGGCTATCATGAGAGCCCAAAAACTGGAGTTTATTTACTCTCAATTCGGTCTGTTGTACGAGATCCTTCCCGACGCACCACATTCGACTTTCGAAAAGACCAAAGAGATGTCTGTGCTTCACGCCGATGACACAGTAGGCTCAGCACAGAGCAAGCCCACAGACCAGTTGCCTAATCAATTACAACAATTATTGATTCAACAGACTATGTCCATCCAAACTCCTAATTCAACTGCCCCCATAACCCAAATGTCATATGTACACATTGTGCAATTGAAAAATCCCAAGGGTAACCAACAAACCGATGGAAAGAGGAAATCTAAAAATAGGAAGGGTAAGGGGGATAATAAGGTTGTGAATAATGTTGGGGAGGGAAAAAATGAAAAGAGGAAGGTGAAGTTTTCGTGTAATGTTTGCACGGATGACCACTTCAATCACCAATTCCCTCAGCTTGAGGAATCCCAAAATCTATTGGCACAACACCAACCTATTGCCTACCCTTTTCCACAAGGGAAAAATTTGGCTCAATCTTCCTCATCCACAAACACACCCGGGGGAAATAAGGGCCCCACACCTAATGCTAACAACAGAGCCACAAACCTTTATATGATGAAGTATGAAGCTCATCTACATACCAAGGATCATAACTATGGAATGCTAGAATCTGTTGAGAAGGGAAAAGAATCCTCCAACCCACTTCCTCCTCTTCAAATTTAGAAGAACATGAGAGAAACTATGACTCTCATCCCTAAGGGTGCATTTAAAAAGGATTCTCACAACCCAAATGCAAGGGATTCCCATAATTACTTTGTCATGGAGGATATGGAGCAAACTCCTTGTGCAATGTCCACTCTGGAAGTCGTCCAGAGTTTCCCCTCACAAAGGAAAGAATTGTTGTCTACCTTGGTAGCGACCGAGAATACTAACTCAAGAATGATTTTTTTTTACCCTACAAATTATAAACCTCATCTTTCTCACCACGTCACTTTCCAGATAGTAGTGGTGTATGCCATGAAATTGTTGACATGAAACATTTTTTGTACGGTGTCTTATGAGGGTGCCTCGACTTCTGTGATGTCATTGGTATGTTGGAAGGCCATTAGATAACCTAATTTGTGTCTGTCACCCACATTGCTAACAACGTTCGATAGTCGATATTTTAGACCACATGGAATAATTCCCTCCTTCCTCGTGTAGTTGGAGGGAAAAACTGTGTGTGTCGAAGTATAATTAGTCGATGCGCCTCTCAACTACAATATTTTGTTAGGGTGGAGTTGGACTGATGCTATGACAATGGTTGTATCCACCATTTTTTGAGTCTTATGTTTTCCTCGCAAAGGTTATATCATAACCATTGATCATTTATCCTTCTCCCGTCCTGACCCTTCATCGGGGGCATCCACGGTCCTGATGATTGACAAACTGCAACCAGGTACCTTCAACTTAGGTGGTGGATTATTTCCATCTTTAATGGGGAATTTCAATTATTCGTTGTGTGATAAAGATGTCAAGTTTATTTCTACTATCCCCGACCAGCTGAAGGATTCAATTTTTCAAGTTGCATATTTTAGAATGAGTTACTTTAATGAACCATGGATTTTACCTTCTGCACCAACTTCGATGGAAGGGGTAGGGCACCCTGAAATGGTTCTGCCCTTATTCGTTGTTGAGGTTGTGTACAATATTGACCAGAAAACCTCGGCCTACCTTGATACGATTCCCCCACAGGAGCTATATCTCATTCTTGAGTCTATTTGGGCTCAAGAATATCTCTCCACTTACAATCCTTTGGAATTAGTCTTTCCTTCTAACGAGACGATTTTGGAAGCAATGACTGGGCTAGATATACCTTGGTAAGATCTTCACCACAGATCTTATTTCTTACTGAAGCTGAAGAGAATAGAGTCAGGATAGTTCATTACGACCATGAATGGAGATTCCCCTTGTCCTGTTAACCCTCTAGCCATGCAACAAATCGATGTCGAGGGAAACATGGAAAGTGTAGCTAAAAAATTTCCTATGGACATCTCTAGATTGTTCCCCTAAGGAGATTCATATCTACACTAAATTATTTAAAGAGTTTTGCAACGTCTTTTCCTGGTGTTATGAGGATATGCCAGGCATTGACCCAAGTATCATTGAACATGAGATCACAAATTACCCTGATGTTAAGCTTGTCTGACAGAAGCTTCTCCCAGTCAATCCTCGTAAGGCAACGACAATCAAGGCTAAGGTAGAGAAATTCATCGAGGCTAGTTTCATCTATCCTATGCAATTGACGCAATGGGTTTCGAATCCTATTCTTGTCAACAAAAATAAAGGTGTGATCCACATGTGTATGGACTTTCGTGACATGAAAAAAGCTTACCCAAAAGATAATTTCCCAACCCCATTCATTGACCAGATTTTCGATGAATGTGCAGGTTGTGAGGTCTTTTCTTTTATGGACAGTTTTTTCGGGTACAACCAGTTTCAGATCAAGCATGAGGACCAACATAAAAGGACATTTATTTGTCCTTGGGGTAATCTTGCATACATGAAAATTCCTTTTGGACTTAAGAATGTTGGAGCCACTTTTCAATGGGCCATGTCGTTTTCCTTCCACGACCTCAAACACATAGTCAAGTTGTATCTTGATGATTTGACATCACGTTCCCATAAGATATCCGATCATCCCGCCCATTTATGACTTATATTTGAGAGGTGTCACTACTATCATATTCACTTGAATCCAAATAAGTGTAGTTTTTACGTGACATTGGGACACTTGTTAGGTTTTATCATGTCAACTAAAGGGATCATGGTCAATCCTTTGAAGGTTGAGGAAATAGTTCAATTTCCTCCTCTGCGCACAATCCCTCAGCTTCAAAGTCTATAGGGGAAATCCAACTTTCGTCGGTGTTTTGTTTCCAACTATACCGAAATTACTAAAGGGTTTATGCGTCTCTTGAAAAAAGGGGTCCCATTCTATTGGGATGAAGCGACTCAGCTCTCTTTTGAAGCATTGAAACATGCTTTGACATCTACCCCTCTGCTCTGTCCTCTAGATTATGGAAAGTATTTATTGTTGTATTTGGATTCCTTAAAGTCTACTATTGGCATGGTCTTGGTCCAAGAGGATGATGTGCTCGAAGAGCATGTTATATACTTTCTCAGCTAAGGCTTGGTAGGACTGGAACTCAA
Source organism: Picea engelmannii (assembly GCA_009831015.1). NCBI lineage: Eukaryota > Viridiplantae > Streptophyta > Pinopsida > Pinales > Pinaceae > Picea > Picea engelmannii. Next base: position 245,249 of record ML778659.1, on the reverse strand, counting down.
CTACTAACATGTTGAGAAACTTTCTTTGGCAGTTGTTCATGTTGTCCAATGGTTTTGTCATTACATATTACTTTGCAAGACCGCCATCGTAGTTTTTGTGAACGCTTTTCAATATGTGTTAACAAGACGGGTCATCGGCGAGAAAATCAATTGATTGATAGTCATCCTGGAAGAATTTGACTTGGATTTTTTTTTGGCGAAGTCTAAAATGTCTTTGGTTTTTGCTGAACTAATATTTGAACTTTCGGTCGAGAGTGGTAATAATTTTCCCAAAGAGTCACTAATCAATGGGGATCTTTTCCTTATTACAAATTTGGACCCTTAGTATGGAGATATACTTGTGTATATTCAGACTTTGAAGTGCCCAACTTCTGCTTCTTGCGATGAGCGTCGATGAATATGCCATCAAGCATGGAACTATCATATCCTCAATGATACTTTATATCGTCGAGGAATGGATTGCAATCTCCATCATTGTCTCACACACGAAGAGGAAGAACTTGTATTAAATGATTGTCACACAAGAGCATGTGGAGGTCACCTGTCTGAGTTGGCAAAAACCCAAACGATTCTTCATGTTGGATAATTTTGGCTCTCATTGATCAAATATTGTGTAGAGGTGGTCAAGAAGTGTCACCCATGATAGATATTATCTCAGAAGATGTGGGCACACCCAGCTCCCATGTTCCCAGTTATTGTTGTTGGTCCCTTCACCGAGTGGGGGATTTATTTTACTACATGCCACCCATTTTGAGCTAGGGGGCATCAATAGAGTAATTTAGTAAGTGGGTCGAGGCTATGCCGAAGTTCAACAATGGAGGGGATATGACTACATTTTTCATTTCTAACCAGATTGTAGCTAGGTTTGATATTTCGAATGAGATTTTCATAGATCATGGCAGTCACTTCCAGAACAATATGATGTCCGAGTTAACATCAGAACTAGGGTTTATGTAGGAAAATTTGTCACCTTAATACCCATAGGTGAATGGTCAAGTGGAGGCTATTAATAAGTATCTCAAAACTATTTTTTATTGAATGATCAATTCGGCCAAGTCAAATTGGCATTTGTTGTTGTAATCAACACTTTGGGATTATCAAACCTTAGTCAAGACTTCTATCAGTTTTTCTCCTTTCCAACACATTTACGAGATAGAGGCATTCTTGCCCATAGAGTTCCAAATCCCTTCTCTTAAGTTGGCAGTGGAACTACTGCATGACACTACACCACTTGAAGAGCATCTTTTATATCTCGAGCATCTCGATGAGCAACATCAAGATGCAGTCTTGCCTAATGAGGCTCACAAACAACATGTCAAGTATCAATATGATCGGTCCGTCCTCCCTCATATTTTCTCTGAAGGCGATCATGTCTTGGTCTATGACCAAGATAAAGATCCCTTGGGGGAATGAAAGTTCAAACCCATTTGGTTCAGACCGTTCATTGATAACAAATTCTTAGAAAAGGGTGCTTATCAACTGGTTGATTTCGAGGGTAACGCTTTATCAGAGTCTAGAAATCGGCTCTACCTTATGAATTGTTATGGTTATATCAGTTAAGTGAGTGTGACTTCTTATATATAATGTATAGATTTATTTATACAGTCTTGTCTTTTTGTTTTATGAACGTGTATCTTATTGTGTTTTCTTTTCACTGTGGCAGATGTCAAGTGAATCTGAGGTTTATGTTGGGTTCATAGACAGTGATAGCTGACACACTTGAAGGCTTGCTTCCACAACTTGGGTGATCTTTAAACATTTTGGTGAGTTGATGTCTTCTAGAGGTATTTGTCTGGGCGAAACAACCAATAATGTTGTCGAGTACAATGTCGTAATAGAATTACAACATGATGCCTTGTCACATGGTATTTCTCACCTCCGATTTTATCTATATTCTCAATTGGTCATGTCTCAGTTAAATGGAGTATACCATGTCTACGATCCAACCCTTCACCAATGATTCCTTAAGATACATCTCTTAGAACGCTATTTTGATTATATTACTTATATTCATGTTCCTAGGAGTTCTAATAAACTAACTGATCAATTGGCTAATCAAATATTAGATTGGCATTTTTCTTACACATAAAAGTGAAATCACACACATATATGCACATGTAAATACATTTGTACAAAATGTTTATCCATAAGGAAAAAATATGTATATATATAATAATGTGTCCAAAAATGATGTCATAAGTAAAAAAGTGGGCCATAAAGCCTCAAGTAGATCTGATATGCATCGTTGGACTCAATCCCTCACTATATCATAGAGTACAAAAGGTTCCCTCAGCACAAATGTGGTCCAATACTAACTATGGCCTTGTTGAGGAAAATATATGAAATAATCTTACTCAAGCATTTTCAGACTTTACTTGGCTAAAGCAAAGTAGACGAGAATATCACCCTATGTTTATAGCCAACAAAAATAACATCCTAACTCACAAGTATTAATTACGAGTGCTTAGGATAGTCTTTTATCAACAAAAAGCTTGCTGGAAATTCACTTTTTATGTAATTTTCTAAATATAACAGTTGCTGAAATAAATGTAAGAACAAAAGTAGAGACACCAAGATGTTAATCAAGACATATGAGACATAAAGCAATCCTTTATTTCATTCCAATTCACCAAAGATTCATTTTCTTTACAAAATCGCATACATAAATCCTGGACCAAAGTCAAACTTAGACATCCCCGATGGAACATACAAAAGGACCTCTGACAGAAAACCAAAACTGAACTCTAAAAGCTAGATCCACTTGCCACAGATTTCTGCCCACTTGACTCTTCACAATAGCCTTTATCAGTCATGAAAATTGTTTGCACTCTTCTCGTCGCTGTGTGAGCAAAAAGTGAGTGCTTACATGCCTAGTTGGGCTCTGCTAGTCATGACAGCTGTATGGTAAAAGGTTAGAAAGAAAACAACAAAGCTATTAACGAGAATTAAACAAAAACTAA
>ML778659.1:189946-216137 GCA_009831015.1 Picea engelmannii | reverse complement strand
AAACTAAAGAGCATAAAAATGACCAAGGCTGAAAATGTGGTCACATACCTTACTAGATTGACACAGGTGAGGGATGAGCTTGGAGCTGTGGGGGAAGCCATAGCTGACAGTGATTTTGTGAGAACAGCATTGAATGGTGTTTCAAAACAATGGGTTGTTTTTGTGGAGGGCATTGTTGCTAGGGAGAAGCTTCCCGATTGGGAACGTCTTTGGGATGACTTTGTTCAGGAGGAGACCCGGAGAGGTTATGTGCATGGCAGTTCATCTACAGGTCATGAGGAGGAGAATGTGGCTCTTGCTAACACTAGCAAGAAGAAGTTTAGAAAGGGTCCAAAGGGAGGATAGAAGCCCAAGGGTGAAGGGAAGAAAGACATGAGCAAAGTCAAGTGCTTTGCTTGCCATAAGTTTGGGCACTATGCAGGATAGTGTCCAAACAAGAAGAAGAAACAAACAACAGCTTCAGCAGAAGTGGAAGAGTTTTCCACCAAGTTTGAGAAGGAATTTTCCTTGATTGCATATCTATCCTTGAGGACCACTACTCCCGATACTTGGTATATTGACAATGGTGCCTCTCGCCATATGACAACAGTCCGTGAGCACTTGACAGATCTTACTCAGTGTGGAGATGTAGAGGTAGTGCTTGGAGATGACCAGGAGGTCAAGGTGGCTGGTTGTGGGATCATATCATTTCAGATGGAGTCTTTGCCTCCCATGACTTTGACAGAGGTTCTTTATGTTCTGGGCTTGAAGAAGAACTTACTGTCAGTTTCTACTATTGAGGAGAAGGGCTATGAGGTCTTGTTCTGTGATGGGAAGGTGCTACTTTTCCCCAGAGGGTCTAGCATCACTTCATCCAAAGTGATTGGTACTAGACATGAGAGGTTGTACAAGTTCTTGTTCCAGCTAGTGCGAGCATTGATTCATTCTACCAGCAACAACAACGACCTATGTGAGATATGGCACAGGAGGATGGCACATTTGCACCATGGGGCTTTACGAGTTCTGAGGGAGATGGTGACGGGAATTCCAGATTTCAATTCAGATCACCATGAGTTGTGCAAGGGGTGTACCTTGGGAAAGTACACCAAGACTGCTTTTTCGAGCAGTGACAGTAGAGTAGCAGGGATACATGATCTTATACATTCAGATGTATGTGGCCCGATGTCTTCGGCATCGTTGACTGGATCCCTATACTATGTTGTATTCATTGATGACTTCTCTCGGAAGTCCTGGATTTTCTTCATGAAGACCAAAGGACAGGTCTTTAGTTGGTTCCAAGAGTTCAAAGCTCTTGTGGAGAACCAACCAGGGAAGAAAATCAGAGTCCTGAGATCGGACAATGGGGATGAGTATACCTCCAAGGAGTTTATGGATTTCTGTGCAGGAGAGGGCATCATGAGGGAGTTGACTGTTCCTTACAACTCACAGCAGAATGGGGTTGCTGAGAGGAAGAACAAGGCCATTGTTGGGGCTGCGAGATCCATGCTACATGATCAGGGGCTGACACTATTTCTATGGGCTGAGGCATGCTACACTGTAGTTTATCTGCAGAACAGGAGTCCTCACAGGGCTGTGGGGAGCATGACTCTTGAGGAGGATTTCTCTGGGAAGAAGCCTGAGGTGGGGCACTTTCAGATTTTTGGGTGCATCACATATTCATATGTCCCTTCTGAGAAGAGGACAAAGTTGGAGCCCATGGCAGAGAGAGGGATTTTTTTGGGTACAGTGATACTTCAAAGGCTTTTCGTATTTACCTTCCTTCCTTGAGGAAGACTGTCTTGAGGAGGGATGTCAGATTTGAGGAGGACGGAGCCTTTAGGAGGTCTAGAGGGATAGAGAGAGGTGAGCAGTCTTCATCTCAGATTCAGGTGAGCCCACAACAGACTACAGTGAAACAAATTTTGGGGCCACCAGTTTTAGTGACTACAGGTTCACAGGTGACAGGGCCACAGAGTTCAGGTTCGTAGGCTACCAGTCCACAGGTCCCAGGATCAGGTACATCAGGGTCTACTACAGGATCATTGTCTTCAGCAGATGGGGTTGAGCAGGGAAAGTCCCCTCCACAGGACACTACTTCAGAGAGGAGGAAGCCCAAGTGGCTTCAAGACATTTTGATGGATGCACAGGGTTCAGTGGGGAATATCAAACAGGCAGTGAGGGAGAGTAAACCTCTCGAGAGGTTTTGCAACTACATTGCGATGGTGAGCAGTATTCGGGAGTCTGAGCCTTCCACTTTTGAGGAGGCCACTAGTAGACAGGTATGGAGAGATGCCATGATGGAAGAGTACAATTCCATCATGAAGAACGATGTCTGGGAAGTTGTTCCTAGACCTGAGGGGAAGTCATTGGTGACTTCCAGGTGGCTATACAAGCTAAAGCATGCTTTGGATGGCAACATTGAAAAGTACAAAGCTCGCTTTGTGGCTCGGGGGTTTTCACAGGTTGAGGGAGTCAACTATGATGAGACCTTTGCGCTGGTTTCTTGATACACTTCGATCAGGGTAGTGATCTCCATTGCAGCAGAGATGGGTTGGAAGATCCACCAGATGGATGTGAAGACCGCATTTCTGAATGGTCTTATTGAGGAGGAGGTATACATTGAGCAGCCATTGGGCTTTGAGGTGCATTGGAGAGAGTCTCATGTGTGTAGACTGAAGAAGGCATTGTATGGGCTGAAACAAGCTCCCAGAGCTTGGTATTTGAGGATAGATGCCTATTTGCAGCAGTTGGGTTTTGAGAAGAGTGAGGCGGATCCCAAACTATACTTCATTGTGGTTGGAGAGGATCCTCTCATTCTTCTGTTGTATGTGGATGACCTTTTTATTACAGGGGCAGAGAGACTCATCAGCAGCTGCAAGGAAAGCCTTGCTTCAGAGTTCGAGATGACAGACATTGGACTGATGCATTACTTTTTGGGATTGGAGGTTTGGCAGGAGCCTGGACACATATTCCTAGGACAGGGGAAGTATGTGTGTGACATTTTGAGCAGATTTCAGATGGGGGATAGTAGGCCCATGACCAATCCCATGATTACCAACTGGAAGAAGCTTCATGCTTCTGAGTCACAGTTGGTGGATTACACTTTGTATCATCAGTTGATCGGGTCATTGATGTATTTGGTCAATACCAGGCCAGATATTTGTTTTTCTATCAACACTCTCAGTCAGTTCATGGTGGAGCCGAGGAGGGTGCACTGGGTGGCAGCAAAACATGTTCTCAGGTATCTTTATGGTACGGTAGATTATGGTCTGGACTATCACAGAGGAGATGGAGTTCGTTTGGTTGGCTATACAGACTCAGATTGGGTAGGATGTGTCAGTGACAGGAAAAGCACTTCAGGGTGTTGCTTTGGATTGGGATCAGCAGTTGTGTCTTGGTTCAGTTGGAAGCAGAAGTCAGTGGCTTTGAGTTCAGCAAAGGCTGAGTATATGGCAGCTAGTCAGGCTAGTTGTGAGGCCCTTTGGCTTCACAAGATGTTGGTTGGATTGTTCGGTGTGCAGTTGAGGCCTACCGTGATTTACTGTGATAATCAGAGTTGCATTAAACTCTTAGAGAATCTAGTTTTTCATGACCGGTCTAAGCATATCAAGATTTGGTATCACTTCATCCGTGATTATATTCAGAGAGGAGCTGTGGAGCTACAGTACATATCTACTGAGGAGCAGGTTGCAGACATACTCACCAAGGCATTGAACATGGGAAAGTTTGTATTTTTCAGGGACAAGCTTGGAGTGGTGAGTAACACTTTCCTCGATATGAGGGAGTGTTAAATTTTTAATTAAAATAAAGTACCAAGGCAAGTGTTTCTCTTCCCTAGGCACCTAAGGGGGAGAAAGTGCCAAATGTGGGTCCTAGTCATTTAATTTGTGAGATGCAAATTAAAAGGTGACTTTATGATTAAAGTGAGGGTGAGTGAAGAGACACCAAATCTCATCCACCCATCTGATCTAATCTCAACCATTAGATTAGAAAACCCCTCACCTTCCCTCATGAGGTCAACTTGGGCAAGAGGGCGCACCCATTCTTGGGAAGTTGAAGCATTCTTGTTGAGAGAACAAGAGAGAGAAAGAGAGAGGTCGAGCTGAAGAAAAGAGACAGTAGCTGCAATTTCTGGGAGTATTGGCATGCATTCCAAGGCTGCCGAACAACATTTAGTGGCACAGAAATTGAGTCTTAGCAGAGTTTTGGCACAAATTTCGAAACAGTCTATACAACATTAAGTGTTGAGACATATGCTGAAACACCACTATGACATATGCTGAAACAGTGTTGAGACATATGCTGAAACAGTGCTGTAACATATGCTGAAACACCGCTGTGACATATGCTGAAACAGTGTTGAAACTGGAGTTTCGGCATTTAAATTTGGCTGAAAAATCAACGAGACTGAAACTAGGTTGGGGTTTTGAAAAGTTAACAAATGCAAGCATTAAGCTCCTACTATCATGCTTCCATGGTGGTTACCTATGGTTGGACAAGTGCATTATAGTAGATCCAGTGTTGATCCATCGGATCATCGAATTAAGCATGCAAGGACCAGACCCAAAGGAGTTTTACCTAGGGAAGGTTGCAGACCATGCCCTAGCACAGACAATAAAAGACACCTATGGAGATATGGAGAAGGGGAAGCGAGGCTATAAGGTATCCTCCATTCAGAATGGCACACTGCGCCTAGCTTGCCAGTTGATCGTTGGAAAGATCGTCAGGAAGGATAGACTAACACAGGTCACATGGTTTGTCGTCGACCTTGCAGGAAAATGCATTGAAGGACTGCAAATGAACTGGGTGACCTTACTCATCAACCAGTTAGAGAAAGACTGTCGTGAAGCTTAGGTCCAGGGATATGAGTTTCATTTTAGTTTGATACTGATACTCATCACCTTCATTGCTTGGGAGATGTCACAGGGAGCGACTTTCCCTAAGATTGAGTCATCTAAACCACTAGCTGTGAAGTTCACTACACTGTGGTACTCGAGCGACATGGAAAAGAAATTACATTCAAACACGGTGTTCCACACCTATTATATGTAGCTAAAAACGACCATTAAATCCTTCCCTCGCATGACACCGAATACATTGCATCGGTTCATGCCATTCACAAATTTCTGCATAGACATGCATTTTATATATATCACTGCGCACAGAATCGAACATAAAGAAGAGATTCAATTCTATTACAAGCTCATTGAGGATGAAATGGAGGAAATCACCAAGGACTGGCCTACAGAATTTCTTGTGCCAGTTGAACAGGCAGAATTGTCTGACCCCGACCTCATTGGAAGTCCTGTAGTCATCCGAGAAGAATATGATGCACCCAACAACATCAAGAAGAAAAAGAAAGAAGAGGTACAGGAAATACGCAGTGCATCCGAAGAAACTGCATCAGATTCACCTAAAGGGGGAGGAGGTGACGAAGTAGACAAAGAATAGGATACAGGGGAAGAAGACAAGAAAAAGAAGGGCAAAGTAACACTGCCAAAAGATCCCCTGACAGAGACAAAGACATACAATAAAATAAATGTTTCTCCAAAGAAACCTTCATCACAAAAGAAGTCAAAAGCCAATAAACCTCCATTTTAGACTATGATAATGGTGGATGACATAGACATTATCATTTCCACTGTATCCATTACCTCAAAGGACATCTTGTAGAGAAGCGAAGCCAAACAGAAGACAATTTCTTGACAGGATCGAAATAGAGCTTAAAGGAGTACAACATGCTCTCTATTCAAGCAGCGTAGTGTCTACTGTACCACCACCAGCAGAAGGAGTAGAGTTGGGAGATGAACCTGCCTAGCTACATAGATTAGCAGACTCGATAGAAGCTCGCCTTTGTCATGTCCAGGAGGAAAATGAACATGCCACAGAGGCCCTAAAGAAGGCAAAAGAGGAAGCCATAGAGAAATGTTGTGTTGCACAACAAGAAAAAGACGACCTCCAGGTGAAATTTGCAGAGGATAGAGCATAGATCCATAAGGAGAAAGAACAGCTTCTCACAGAGCAGATGGGAGTTAAAGAAGCAGTCACCAGAGAACTTTTCTCTGTGACAGGTTTAGAACAGAGGGAAGAAGAAACAACTGAGAGCCAGGTGGGGAAGCTCTTTGAAGCCATTCAAAATTTCCAAGAACAAATAATAGAACTGGAACTACAGGCCGTGCCAAACACTCTGGAGGAAACTGTGAGGAGCGTAGTTGAGAGAATCAAGGCATTGGCCTTGGAATGAAAGAAACTCACAAGTCGAAGTGCGCAGACTTATGAGTGCCTTGCAGAGGATCCAAAACTAAGGACATTGAAATCACGACTCCAGGAAGTGAAGAAACATGGAGTAATAGTACAAGAATGGTTGAGGCCATTGTTAGCAGTCGAGAGGATGAAAAGGTTCCGGGAACAATGCATTGTTCAAAAACAGGTCCTTGCCATCTAGAGTAAAGTTATGGAAGTGACCCAGAGGCTCCAACCAGTGCAAGATGAAGCTTGCACAGTTTTTGATGAGATTGAAGGACAAGGTGCACAGCTAGAACAAGTGGTCACCTTAGTTGAACAACAATTGGAAGGACCTGTGACTAATAAAGTTATCCAAGAGTTTGTCGAGTAGGAAGCTCTGGCGAAGCAGCAGGTCGAAATAGCTCGAGCCAAGATCGAGGAATTTGAGGCAGAGTTACCCAGATCAGAGTGACTCGGGACGAGTCATAGGTGAGTGTTGGGGGCCTGTTGGCCCTTGACCAAGTTTTGTGGCAACTCTAGTCATGTTTGACAAATTTTGGGACTTTGATAGGCTGGTCGAAGACGGAACACTAGGCGAAGCAGAGATCACGGGATATCACCACCTTTTGTAGACTTTTTGAGTTTTGGGTTTATGTAACGGGTATGGGATGTCAGCCCATGGGTTTTACCCATGTTTAGGCCCATTTTGTAAAGTATAAATAGATAGCCAGGTGATGTAAGTAGAGAGATAGGTGGTGTTAAGTGTTGTATTGTATTGAGTGCAGGTGATGTAAGTAGTTGGATCTATGTGATTGAGTTAGCTTTGTGCATACGATGTGTTGAGAACTTGCAGAGCTAAGTGCAAGTGACTGTAAAGAGGTTTTGTGCTGTGACCTAACTCAGGAAGGAGGATCTGGTGAGGTGTGCACAGATCTCCTGTCCTATGCAGAGTTGGTTTTAAGGCTCTGTGCATGTAAGAAGATTGAAAGAAAATAATAAAGAAGACAAAGTGTTGGTGGACGTAGCCCCATGCTAGGGGTGAACCACGTATATCTTGTGTTATGTGCTTTGTGCTATGCTATTCATGTGTCTGTGTATTTATTTTCTTAGTTCTTAGTGATATGAATGAATGCTGGATATGATCTATTTCTATGTGCTAAGTGCTTGGATGTGTTAGATCTTGTTGAGTACTATGCTACTCTGTAATTAGGGTTTCACCTGCAATGTGAATAAGGGATAAATACTAATGAATGTTAACTGCTAAGTGCCTTGCTAAGTATTGTGATCATAGACCTGTGTCCTAGCTAGGTTGTAGACACTTGATTCATACAATCCCCCATACCTCTACCTCGGGTGATACTTCATCTGCTTCGTAGGTGTTGCCGAAAGGGATGATAGTTAGGTTTTTATTGGTGTGTTGTTGAAGCATTGAACCCTGAGTCTACTCATGTGCCAACAAGGAGAGATTATGAATTTTTCCTGCAGGAGAAACCAAGACGATGCCAGCCCCATTACCTTCATTAGAGTGTGAACCATCAAAGTTCATATGCCATAAATCATTATCTAAATCATTTTTTTCCAAAGGAATATTATCCTCTTAAACAAAGATGGAATACACTCCTAGGTCTTCTTCGATATAGTTTATGCTAGATTGTGGAACATTCTCTATGTAGGGTGAAATTCTTCCCTCGCTAAGGACTATAATGTTCTTACCATTCCAAGGAATGGATAAATCTATCCCATCGAGTGAGAGGTATCCACCTATTAGGGCTTGCCAATATCTCCCCAACATAATTGAATAATTTCTTAGAGGCATATCAATCACCTGAATGTTGAGGGTTGTCCTTATCTCAGGATGAGCGCATAAAACCAAGGTTACATATTTAATCTCTCCTATGGTTGTCTATTGTAGACTATTATATGAAAGCATGCTTCTGGAATTTGCGCTTGTACAAGACAAACCTAGATCTTCCTTAATAATCTTCAACATGACAATTGGGCATGAACCACCATCAATAAGGCAACAATGGGCAATTTTATCTATGATCTTTACAAAAATATAAAAAGGGGTTTTTTTTACAGGGTATCTAGAGTTATGTACACCTACTTTATTTATAGAAGAATCCTTTTCGTCTACCTCTTCGGAAAGATTGGCTACAACGGAAGATTTTCCTTCCATGAATTGTTTCAGATGCATCTGTTGTTCAGGGACAGCAACCATGTCTAGGAGGGTTGCATCTTCTTTGGTGTTGGCCAATTGATTCAAGATATTGTATTTAGAAGAGGGAGGAGGGGGAGTGATTCTTTGATTTTCAAGAATTTTAGGAACCTGGGGCATAGAAATGGTTGAGGATGAGCTAGGGCTAGAAGAGTTGCGAGGAGGATCAAATTTACCCTTGGGCGCATAGGCTTTGTTCCTAGAATTAATAACCATGACATATTCTGGCTCCGCAAAGTATAGGAAAGCGATAGTAGCTTTCAGTATATTACCAAAGATATTATCTCTGGCACTCTTCTTTACCTCACACGTGGTTTCTTCGTGGTCCTCCTCGTAAAATTTGCACTAACTTCGAGGTAGGATAACTTTAGGCTGAAAATTGTTCTCAACTAGATTTCTAAAGGGAGGTGCAGAAGAGGATGAAGCTCCAGGGGTGAGAGGGGAGACAATACCCTTTCACCTGAATGCTATCATATGATTGTTCATATCTTGTAGTAGCTGCAATAGAGAGGACATGTCTGTTTGTCTAAATGATTCCCCCTGGGGAAGAACAGTTCTTTCAATCTATTCTTCATACTCTGAAAAGGTATGTAGAGAGGAACCGATATTATCAACGAATTGTTCCTCGAGCCTATGACAGTAGGGGGAAGTAAATGCATTGTAGTAATGCATGAAAGTGGCTTGGTTCTAAGGGAGGATAAGTTTGGGGATTTGATTGTACAGCTTGGTGAAACACAAGTTCAAAGACTTGATGGTCTCACCATATTTATAAGTGACGTTATTGTATTCCCTTAACTTCCTGGTAGGGCTTTTGGATTGCCAGTAAGTGGATTGGAACCAATAGATTAAATCCTCCCAAGTAGACATGATCTTAGGAGGAAGGTCCAATAAACCGGTCACAACCTTTCCTTCCAAGGAATTGACGAACAAACACATGTAGGTGTCATTATCATTGGCCCCTATGTTATGACAGGCATTAGAAAATGCCACTAGGTGTTCATTGGTACTAACAGTGTTATTCCCCAAAAACTTAGGCAGGTGCTCCTTAAACTTTGGAAGTGGATGAGTAGTAGGTGCTAGGTTAAGAGGAGAGGACACATGCCACGGTGTGGTTGTGGCATCTTCTTCAAACTGAAAAAGTCCATACTTTTTGATGACTTTGGTGGGATTTGTGGTAGATTGGATAGGGATAAGGTGGCTATATAAGTTATAGATCACTGATGACGATGAAGATTGAGAATATGGAGCACTTCTTGTGCCACCAAAGCCTCCACTAGATGCCATCTTGTGGATGATAGATGAGGGAAAGAAAGACGAGCGGGATGAATCAGATAGATTCCTCCTTAGAGCACTTTCTTGGATAGATAACACTATGTTTCTTCTTCCTATTTCAACAATAGGATTGATTTCAGGTGACAAGCCCCTTCTTCTTCTATAAGAACGAGAATCTAAGGACATGATAGAAAGGCCAAAACTGAAGAAACAAAAGTTTACTGATGATTTCTAGGTTGCCTATGTCTAGCTTCCAATTGTTCTTGAAATCTAATATCTCGTTCAATTGCTTCCCAAGAACGGTTAAGCTCAACACGGGTCCTAGTAGTGTCTAAAATAGTATGAAACAAGTTCAAAGCAATGCTGGTTTGGTCTTGGAGGCCGGGCTTAAGATTGGGCTATCGTGAAACAAGAATAGTCATTAATAGTAAAACAGTCAAAGAATCAAATTAAGAAAAGAAAGATGTATCAATGAAAAATCAAATATAAAAATTAAACGAAGATATATCAAAGATCCCCCCAGTATGGTCACCAAATAAATGTTGAGGAAAAGATCTGAAATAATCTTACACAAGCATTTTCAGAATTTACCTGGCTAAAGCAAAGTAGACAGGAAATTCACTTTTTATGTAATTTTCTGAATATAACAGTTGCTGAAATAAATGTAAGAATAGAAGTAGAGACACCAAGATGATAATCAAGATAGATGATACATAAAGCAATCCTTTATTTCATTCCAATTCACCAAAGATTCATTTTTTTTACAAAATCTCATACAAAAATCTTGGACCAAAGTCTAACTTAGACATCCCCGATGGAACATACAAAAGGACCTCCGACAGAAAACCAAAACTGAACTCTAAAATCTGGATCAACTTGCCACATATTGCTTCTCACTCGACTCTGCAAAATAACCTTTATCAGTCATGAAAATTAATTCACAAATACTACACAAACTATCAAAGATAGATCAACACCTATGAAAAACAAGTGTCTGAATGATTTTATTCAACCTTGAATATTGATGTCTACAATAAGACCCTACTATCACAAAAGAGAATTAGGATGTGATGAATATATGAATGAATGAAAAATGAACTATCTCAACATAAACTCAAAGAGAAAACCTTAGCATGCTTTTTCTTCTATCCTCATCTTGTTCCTCCCTTTCCTTTTACTTTTAACAAATTAGAATTGGTTGAAGTAGTTGAACCAACTCATTAGTTAAGTTAATTAAAAGACTCAACTAACTTTATTTAGGGGGAAAAGTAATAATCATAATAAGGGTCATAATTAAATAATAACTAGTAGGTGGGACCCCTTGTTGAGTATCAGTATTGACACTTCTATTACCCTATATTATCTATGTCTGAGTCAATTTTACCTATGATATGTGTATCTAATTGACTGTTTCATCCATAAATGCAATTGATGACCTTGATCATGTGCATAGAGAGGTAAGTTATGATTAAGGCATGATTTGTTTAGATTTCTTGAGTTAATTCAATTAAAATGGTTGATTTTGTATGATCCTAATCACTTTGACTCTTAAGCAGCATGATCCGGTACCAAGTCTATTCCGGTACCAAGGCTCCACCTATTCCGGTACCAGCCTGTGCTAATCTGGTACTAGAAATAATTCAAAATTTTGGAAAGCTTCTAGAGGAAAATCGGGCACATGGGTTTTGTCCAGAACGATGTTTTCATGAGGAAAAATGAGTCAAAATTTACCCATATCACACGTGTGGACCTCCATCTCAGGGGGAATGATTCTGCTAAAATTATAAAAAAAACTCAAACTGCCAACATGCGCCTCAATTTCTGTGCATATGGTATCAGATCTGGAAATTCTAAAACATGGGTTTTGTCCAGAATACGATCAATTGAGTAAAACTTGGGCCATTTTTCAAAATTAGGATTTTTTTGGGAGATATGGGTGGGGGACTAACTCGAATCTGCCCAAATTGTTAAAAAACATAGATTTTGGGGATTTATCCTAAAATTGTAAAAAATGTTTCCTTTGTTTGGGGATTTAGTTTCATCCATTCCTCCATGGATTGTATGTATAAATAAGACCTCATAGGTCTGAGTAGAGAGGAATTATCATGATGTAAGAATGGTTCTTAAAAGAGGAATTATCATGATGTAAGAATGGTTCTTAAAGGATAATTGTTATGATGTAGAATGGATTCATGAAAAGACTCTTTTTGTAAACCTACTTGTTGGAGATTAATGCAAGATTGAATTTAGTGATTTTGTCTCTCTTAGAAGTTAACATCTGGTGATCTAAAATATTCCATGTTGGCATCAGCAAGGGCCACTGATCCATCTTGGTAAGCTTATTGTAACTTGTTAGTATAGATTTTCATTTCATGTATTTATTATTTTGATTTCATGATATTTTGTTTGATTTCACTATTCAAATTTGTTGCAAAGTGTGGTAATGCAGGAACAGTTGGATCTCCATATTTCACCATACATGAGCTTTAATGGAGCATCCCACTTGTTAGTTTAGTTGCTCCATGAGATAGATCTTAAGTTTATCTTTTCATTTCATGAGCCTCTAATGAACAGATTTGTCACCTAAGAACGAACCTTTCGATTCACTGTTTGCTTGAGAAGTTTTGTTATCAATTTTCTCTTCTAAGCTTGGAGTGGTATTGTTGAAGTGTGCCCAGATTTTCTTGTTAGTTGTTGTTAAGGATAGTAGCTACAGATAACAGATTCAAAGTCCATCTTTCCACTTCATGAGCTTGTAAATGGACAAGGCATTATTTGAGAAAAATATTTTGAGTTTATGATTGCAAGTTTTGCTTCCTAATTTCTGAATTGTGCGAAGAGTGTTATCTTTAAAATCAGAGTATTTTGTTATTGTTGGTTTTCTTATCTAAGATATGATAAATAGACATAGGAACTTATCTGTTATTGGCACATATAGTGCATCAACTCTACTGATTACGAATCCCGGTTGATAATTTATGTTTGGTAATATATTATGCAAATAATTGCACCAACATTTTGACGTCGTTGCCGGGGAGTTGTAAATGGTAATAGGTATTATTTGAATCAAATTGATTTAATGGTTTTAGATTGGTTTTATGGATGACCTAAGGGAGGAGAGAAGACAGTAAGACCTGCGGGAAGATCCCACACATCCACTTTGGTGGGGTTTCTCCAAAGTTAGGTTTTCCACTCTTCTTTTGATGCAATTGTGTTTTTGTTTATGCAAATTTAGTTTTATTCATGATGAGCTAACTTGTGTGAATAGATAACCTGGTGATAGCAGGGTCCCAGTAATGCAAAGAGTTCAAGTTTGGCGTGTTTTTCTTTTGCAAATAGTCTTAAAATTATGATCTTTGATGATAAATCATTTTTGGGGTGCTGTAAGAACCCTCGAGAACTAATTTTTGTTGCGAGACAAGGATCATCAAATAGCTAGAGTAATTCAAGGATGATCAAGAGATTGAATAATGTTCCTCCAAGAACTTTCTCGCATTCTGGCACTAGCTGAGATATCTGCCTCTCAGGAAGAGCATATCTTCACAGCAGTCAAGAATCTAGTTGTCTCTCCACATGAAGAGTTAGAAGTCCTGTTGGATTCCTCTTGTCAATTTGTTGAAGGGAATAAATAATCATGGATAGAATTCAATGGAGATCAACTAGTGGAACCTGAGATTGAGGAATCCTTAGAATGCCTCTCAGTAGATCCTGTATGTACTCCAAAGACCAATCATCTTGAAGAGGATAATCTGCATTGCATGGTAGAGGGGGACATTCGGTGTGACGTAAACAAAGAAAAGAAACAAGAATATAGTGATCCTATTGAAATATGGTTTCAATTAGTTATTAGGTCACACCACTCTTTTATTTATTGATTGATCCCATCATCAAAGAAGCTGGTCCTTCATACTTCAGTATGCATTAAAATTTATCTGATAAACCTGAGTATGGATATATTTCTAACCCTATTACGTACATGGCTTCACTGGAAGTATTCCTATACTTGAAGGGCATTTTCTTTTTTTCAATTAGAGTAGGATAGGTAAATAAATAAATAAATGTTGCACATAAGTACAATGCAACCTATCTTTCATATTTTTCATACATGGGAATGTCAAAATCTAATAACAAAATCAGTTTAAGATTTTATGTACCTATAGTAGTTTTCTTTCTAAAAGTTATGATAATTTTTTTTGGAATCTTATGAGAAGGGAATCTCTTCATCCTCTGAATGCACACATGATGCTGGAAGGGTTTCAAAAGCAGAGAAGGCATCCTTGTCAATGGAAGATAACACTAAAGGGAGTGCTTCATGACCTATTTCTTCAAAATTCTTCTTCTTCCTTAAGTTGTTAAAAATGATGCATTCGTGATTTATCATTACCTATAAATTTTAAGACCACTATTTCACAAGGAAGATCAATTTAGTGATATTTTTAATAGAAGTTGAAACTAAATGTTAATTCCAAGCCATTTTATTCATAGCTAATAATTCAACTTTTGACATTTTCCCTAAATTTTCTGTTTGTAAGCATGAATAAAAATCCAGTTTTAATTAGTTTTATTGGTTTGTTTTTAGCAGGTGTTCACAACCCTCTGAGCAACCCTTTTTATCATCTCACATTGTTTGCATGAGGCCATGCAAAAACTTAGGCATGGGGGAGTGTTTGTTGAAACCTTCATATTCTTTTGCAACTTTCGTCGGCGAGGCCAAATCAACATGTTCAGTGCTGGGATTTGATAGTCATTTCCAGAATTCCAGTACCATTCTATTCTGGTACTACAGAATTGTGTTCATCCGGTACTGCAAACAATGTTTGCCTCTGCATTCATCCGGTACCAAAGGAGAAAGTATGTGTTCATCCGGTACCGATGGTCGCCAGTATGCTCATCCGGTACCAAAGGAGGAGGTTTGTGCTCTTCTGGTACTGAACCACAACTCTGCGCTATTCCAGTACTGAAACACAACCCTGTGTCCATCCGGTACTCAGGTGACCCAGTACTGGTAATAAGGTGATGGTAGCTGTAATCATATATTCAAGTTTTGTTGCTTGATTTAAGTACTAGGACATATAAATTCAACATTTTTCGTTTTACTAAAGGAATTAGACTAATTATGCAGTAAACATATGGTTACTCTCAATTATTGTACGCTCCCTACCATGAACTTTTGCAATCCCTCATATACATCTCCTCGTATATTATCACTGAATTCCTTTGTGAAGTGGTTATCGCCATGAATGAGCAAAAATCATCCATCATGTCAATTTGTTCCAATACTATCTGTTTCGGTACTGCAGAAACATACTCCATTACTTATCTGGTACTGATGCCAAAGTGATATGATCTTTGTCATGTGCTTAGAATTGTTTTCACTTTAGGTAATTGGAGGTATGGGCTAATCTCTTTGTGTTCTTTCTAAGGGTCATTTAAGTCTTGTGTTGAATTATTTTTACTCTCATGTGCATCTTCCTCCTACATTTCTACACTCAACCCTAAATGAATCATCCTTGCTCTCCCTTTAGGAAGATATTTTTCACATTTAGCTCTATATGATAATGGGTGCACTTGTCTTATTACCTCATTATTTTGAAGAAGTGATTGCTAATTGAAATATCCATTGAAAAGTGGTGACACCATTATGTATAATACTAACCTAGTTGATTCAACAAGTTTTTAGCCAAGTTTCTCTTGAGAGGTATTGATGAAAACCTCATGTGGTGGACCACCCTTGCAAAATTGCAATGAACTTTCATGAGAACCCTAATAGGATTAACTAGAGGGACCTCTTATTCATTATCCGAGATGTTCCATTATACATTGAATAGCTGAGATTTAAGTTGAATGTGGATGATGTCACCCTTGGGATAATTGCAAACAATTAATTATGTGTCTAATAAATCTAAAACACTCTCATACCACCTACCTTCCTTATACTCTAAAACTGTCAATGAGCAGTATACATAATTCTAAATCTTTTGAGTAATATAATAAAAAGGAAGTATCAAGAAGTACAAGTAAACCCGCCAGGGTACTAAACAGGCCTGCTGGCAGAGGGAGCATGCTTGTATGGTACTAAGGTAAACCCGTCGGGGTATTGAATACGCCTGCTGGCAGCAGGGCTATGCCGGGTAAAAGGAGTTGAAAAGAATTAAGTGGCACACTTAAAACTGAACAAAAACCCTTGGGTCTCATTCTTAAGCAATCACTATCAAATCAAAGCTAGGAGATGACCTTTATATCTCTCAGATGATGTTCTTAAGAACCTTCAAGTATCCACTTTAGAGTTCTATCTTTAAAAAAAAATAGGTTTGCACGAGAAGTGAGACCCTCAGTATGTGTAATTCACCTTACCTAAACAAGAAGAGCTTCATCTCTAAAAAATTGGATCTGAAATGAGTTAATCATCTTGGGATGTATTCCTTTATGTGTTCCTCTCTTCAAATGATATCTAAACTATGCTTATATCACTTTTGTTTGAAAGGTAATCTAGTCAGGAGAGCCTATTAGTCAAAGTCATTATGAAAACTTTTTGTCACTATCTTATAATCATATTAGAGTCACATCCAGCCCTTTCTCCTAACTTTTATCGAAAATAGATTGGATAAGACTTAACTTCAGGGAATGCTTGATCGAGTGAGGAGTATCATCAATTGTGAAACTTTGAAGATCATTGTTGCATGAGGACATGCAATGACTTAAGCATGGGAGAATGTTGAGTATCAGTATTGACACTTATATTACCCTATATTATCTATTTCTGAGTCAATTTTACCTATGATATGTGTATCTAATTGACTGTTTCATCCATAAATGCAATTAATGACCTTGATCATGTGCATAGAGAGTTAACTTATGATTAAGGCATGGTTTGTTTAGCTTTCTTGAGTTAATTCGATTAAAATGGTTTATTTTGTATGATCCTAATCACTTTGACTCTTAAGCAGCATGATCCGGTACCAATTCTATTACGGTACCAAGGCTCCACCTATTCCGGTACCAACTTGTGCTAATCCAGTACTATAAATAATTCAAAATTTTGGAAAGCTTCTAGAGGAAAATCGGTAACATGGCTTTTGTCCAGAACAATGTTTTCATGAGGAAACGTGAGTCATAATTCACCCATATCACACGTGTGGACCTCCAAATCAGGGGGAATGATTTTGCCAAAATTATCAAAAAAATTCAAACTGCCAACTTGCGCCTCAATTTCCGTGCATATGGCATGAAATCTAGAAATTCTAAAACATGGGTTTTGTCTAGAATATGATAAATTGAGTAAAGAGCGGGCCATGTTTCAAAATTAGAATTGGTTTGGGAGATATGGGTGGGGGACTAACTTGAATCTACCCAAATTGTTAAAAAACACAGATTTTTGGGATTTATCCTAAAATTGTAAAAATTGTTTTCTTAGTTTGGGGATTTGGTTTCATCCATTCCTCCATGGATTTTATGTATAAAAAAGACCTCATAGGTCTGAGTAGAGAGGAATTATCATGATGTAAGAATGGTTCTTAAAAGAGGAATTATCATGATGTAAGAATGGTTCTTAAAAGAGGAATTATCATGATGTAAGAATGGTTCTTAAAGGAGAAATGTTATGATGTAGAATGGATTCATGAAAAGACTCTTTTGGTAAACCTACTTGTTGGAGATTAATGCAAGATTGAATTCAGTGATTTTGTCTCTCTTAGAAGTTAACATCTGGTGATCTAAAATATTCCATGTTGGCATCGGCAATGGCCACTGATCCAGCTTGGTAGGCTTATTGTAACTTGTTAGTGTAGATTTTCATTTCATGTATTTGTTATTTTGATTTCATGATATTTTGTTTGATTTCACTATTCGAATTTGTTGCAAAGTGTGGTAATGAAGGAACAGTTGGATCTCCATATTTCACCATACATGAGCTTTAATGGAGCATCCCACTTGTTAGTTTAGTTTCTCCAAGAGATAGATCTTAAGTTCATCTTTTCATTTCATGAGCCTCTAATGAACAAATTTGTCACCTAAGAAAGAACCTTTCGATTCACTGTTTCCTTGAGAAGTTTTGTTATCAATTTTCTCTTCTAAGTTTGGAGTGGTATTGTTGAAGTGTGCCTAGATTTTCTTGTTAGTTGTGGTTAAGGATAGTAGCTACAGATAACAGATTCAAAGTCCATCTTTCCACTTCATGAGCTTGTAAATGGAGAAGGCATTATTTGAGAAAAATATTTTGAGTATATGATTGCAAGTTTTGCTTCCAAATTTCTGAATTGTGCAAAGAGTGTTATCTTTAAAAACATAGTATTTTGTTATTGTTGGTTTTCTTATCTAAGATATACTAAACCGACATAGGAACTTATCTTTTATTGGCACATATAGTGCATCAACTCTACTGATTACGAATCTCGGTTGATAATTTATGTTTGGTAATATATTATGCAAATAATTGCACCAACACCCCTTGTGGCTCCATTTAGTTCATAACAATCATAAAAATCATAACATTACCATTAGTTAAGCAAAACACACCTCCTTGTGTCTCCCATCAACATATTTACTTTTGGCAATTTTAGCTTATGAAATTTGAAATTATTTAAAAAATAATACTCATATATTCAAAATAAAACATGATGTCCAAAGATCCATGAAGTCAACTGTCATAAAACAATAGATAACATAAAACTCAAAAGCCATATTTCCCAGTCTACGATGCAACCTTTCCTTGATTGTTCTTGTCACCTCCTGATTTTCCTGAATTTTCCTTTGGATGTGCAAAGCCTTTAGGCCTAATCTCATTGATCACAAGGGAACAATCATCCCTCAAATGCATCCGGGAAGACACAGATTTGTCAAAGCCATTGGAGGGTGAGGAAGTGGCAGCAGTGGCTTTTCCTTTATCCAGGGCATGGTGGGCCTCAGTTTTCAATCTCTCTCTGGCATGGAGGATTTCATTGACGAGTGGTCAAGGGCAGCTTAGACAATGGGGTTCATAGGCAGAGGAGCATTCAAAGAAAAGTTGGGCCAGCCACGATGTTGGGAGACTGTTGGGTGGAAAATCTCTTGCCATCCATCATTTTCAGGGACCTCGGGTTGTAATGAGACATGAGGAGGTATAGGGATATTGGGTGCTTGTGGGGCTTGGAAAGGAGGCCTTCCAGGCCTAGGTTGGATTATTCCCTGCCTAATCCAATTAACGAATCTGGCATGGAAAAAATGGCCAAGATCTTCTAAATCAGTGTCAAAATGTATGGAAAACATGGGCCTTCTTGGGCCTTGGTTCCAGTTACCTCTACCTTTTCTTCCTCGGTCATGGCTACCTCAACTGAAAAAAATCATCTTGTAATCGAATTCCTTAAAATGAGAGCTAGTCGACAATTCCTCTCTGCTAAAATTTCGGAGCATAACCTCAAAAACAAGATTGAACAATAGCTCGATTAGGGTGGTAGCTAACAACAGGGATGATTTTAGGGGCTAAATTTCGCTCATGGGATAATTTTCCATGGTTTTTCCAAAACCGAGATTCGTTATTTTAAAAATGATTCGCCCAAATTCTATAGGATAAAATTATTTTACCTTAAAAATCGCCAAAATTTTATAAAAACTATATAAAATCCTTAGAAATTTGGATATTTTTACAAAAATATCGCTAATCATTTATAATTGGCATATGAAGGATTAGTAAGATTCGCCAAGGTTTCTACATTTTAAAATAAATTTCCATCCTTAAAATCATCCCTGGCTAACAGGAGGAATAAAGATGATGTGAAGTAAATGCACGTCCCCTCCACCCTCAATGCATTAACTAATCAATGCATGCCAACACATCCACCATTAATTTAACTCTGTGTTGAAATCTGCACATATTACTTGCCAAATGTGTTCTCCACCTCATATATCCAGTTCCTTATTATATAACTCAAACAAAATCACATAACCATTAACACCATTACATTGCCAAATGAGCCACCGACGTTCGATCTATCCAAATATACCATATGTATATCGGCCACATAATTCAATTAACCATTGTATAACCATTAGCATTATCACCTTGCCAAATGCGCCACAACATTTCACACCATATGCATATTAAACATGTCATCCAATCATAGTTTCATAACCATTTACTTGCTAGCTAGTGTTAGCAATAATCATCAAGTCTTTTCATGCATGTAGTATAGTTAGGATAGCTTTAAAATCTTCCCCTTGCAATTGTTTCTCATTTCCTTCAAATTATTCGCATGTGGTATTGCAAAACTAGTTCCCTTTTCTTTGCATCTGTTAAAGTGTTTTTCCTTTCATAAAATTTCACTAACATGTTTGTTGTGCAGGAGAGAGAAGAATAGATAGAAATGATATTAGTGAATAGCACAGGCTGTAATAACATAAGGAGTCAATGATTCATAAACTTGAACCATAGCCAATAAAAAAAGATCTCACCAACCATGTAAACCCTGCCACACACTACCATAACATAAAATATCAACATATCTGATCTTGAATAGTTCAAGGGGGTCCCACCTACTACTATTATTTAGTATTTTATAATAATAGGATTTAGCAACACTTTGCGGGCAAAACTTGGTTGACAATTTTTAATTGACAATAGGCCTAGGCCTGTTGGCCCTAGCATAATGAACTACAACATTTGCAAGATGTCGGAACAAATGAACCTAAGTCCTAGGTACCCCTACAACATGTGGCTACATGGATGGGGGAAGGTCCTCTATATCTACCATCGACACTATATGAGTGAGAGTTGTCAAGTTCTTCTCTACTCGTCACAATACTCTCTCAACCTCTCCAGCTAGTAGTCCTCCTATATTTATTGGTCCTTCTACTGTTGTTGGTCCGACATCTACTCGAGGACAACGCCTGGTCCTGGCAAAGTTAGTCGGTCACACTAGTCCCACATCTACATATGACATATCATTGATTTAGTACTTTGAAATTACAATAAAAAGAATAAAATTAAAACTTTTTAAAAATAAATAACTTTAAAATGTGTTTACCTATCTCTCCACACTCCTTGCCAGGGGGCATAGGCATAACGGGATACCTCATGAAATTGATCCCTGCATAGGGGTAGTCCTCGATAAAAGTAATTTGATGGGCCCACCAGTCAAAGAATTTGTGGTCAAAGGCCTCTTGTACTCTCCCCGGACCCTGCCGAGGTAACAAAGCTTCCCACCAGCATAATGTTGGAAAAGAGAAAATATGGCCTCGTACTGTCTCCCTTGGGATAAGGCTTGGCACTTTCTAGAAAAATAAATCACATAACATGGTCTCGAACCTAAAGTTCTTGTTCATTCTTCTTCAGAAGCCAATCAATTGGTTTTTCATGTATTTGAGCATTGTAGTGCTCTAGTAAAAACTAATGGCGTCTAGACACTGAGTTGCACATTACATCTGTGCATAGGAATCCTGATGAAGTGTTTTGGATCTCATGATATTCCCAATCATGTAGAGTACTATCTGAATATTGAGGCTTGTGATATTATGAATTGGCACCTTAGATCCTACTTTCTTAGTTCCAGCCTCACAATACATCCCAATGTAAACCTCTATGTTGTGTGGTCCAGGAGGAAAAGTCCTCAAGTTGACTGGTTCCCCTCTTCTACAGAGGTCGGTCAAAAAGTAAATATCCTTTGTCGTTGGAGTCAATGATTGGAACTATAGCATGAAGGCCTTTGCATATAGATGCCAATACTCTATCAACTGGTTCAAAAGCCTAGGTTGTGCCCTCATGAATGGAGACTAAATTTTTTTTCACATACCACACTACTTAAGCATGACAATTTCCCCTGGCTCCTCCTCTACCAAGACATCTAACTCCTAGTGTTCTCTCTCTCGTCGATGGACATACATCATGTTGCAAAAACAATTGTGAGGTTATCCCCTTGTTTCAGTTTTTTTTGAAAGATAAAAGAGATGTATGCAGGTTGTCGTTAAGACAATCGCGTATGTACGCAGGCTAAGTGTTACTTTTTTCATGTACATACGCGTGTTGGGCATGGACAACCTGCATACATGTAGGTCTGACCTTTTTATTAGGGCTCACGCCCTCTAAACAATAAAATAAGCATTAAATAATGAATGAAAGGGTTGAGAGAGGTCATTTGTACTTACTTGGTTCAGGTTTGAAGATCTTTCGTTCACCATAGCTCCTCGGATTCACGTTTTGAAGAAGAGGGTTTTTTGGATTTTTGGCTATTTTCCAATTTGTAATGGTTAAAATGAGTTTTCCGCCTCTATTTATAGACGTTTTTGGATCTTTTTTCCCCAGTTTGGTCCTTTTTTTTCCTATTCTTGGCTCAGTAGGTACTTGAGTTTCTTTTTTAGAGATCTTTGGGTCGTTCTATTGAACTTGTTCTTTTGGTTTGGTGTTTTCATGAGATAGGTTACACTCTTATCATCTCATGGTAAAAGTTGTTTCTTTGACATTTTCATATAGGTTAGGTTCTCACCACCTTGCACCTTGCATATTTTTTACTTTTTCTCTTCACCATAGGATCAATTCCACCGAAGTGCGACATGAAACCTTCTATGCTTCTTTAGAAGTGTTGTAATTAGGTGTTAGAGAATTCCTCTACATGGATGCCCTAGGTAGATCCTTTGTTTCATTTTGGCATCCATGTTGTGAGGTTTTTCCATATGCTTGGTAGTCATTTTATTCTTTCCATGATTGTATATCAAAACCCCATTCTTCTTCATATTTTCTGACTCATACCCAGGGGACTCCCTATGAGCATGGTTTATTATATTTCAGGATCGCTTAAACTTTGAAAGCAACATCTAATAAGAGCTTATTTATTCTTTTCGGTATCATTTGTATTACTTAAGAAAACAAGCCCCCTAGAGTCTTCTTTAATCCCTTTTCAGACCCTCTAAAATTGAAATGATTGTTGAGCGATCTTGTTTCCCTTCATGCTCGTCAAACTAAAATTTGAAGGCACCTCTGTATGGTGGTAGTTTACCCCTTTTTCGGTCTGGACGGTTAATTTACGAATAAAGGTATTCCCTAGGAGATTTGGTTCTCTAGGAGAGTATTCTCAGGCTTAAGTTTAACCCTTTTTCGGGCCTAAGGGACTAAATTTTCAAAAAAGGGTCATTCTCATTTTTGGTTCATATCTTTTTTAGGCCTTGGACATTATCTACAAAAAAGGAACCCCCTCAGAGTCCATAGTTAAGGTCTATTCAGACTCCCTAAATATGAAAATATCGCTGAGTGATCTTGTTCCTTTCACACTCATTAATTGGTTGAGAAGGAATATTTATTTGGCATAAGTTTAACCCTTTTTTCCGGCTAGTATATTATCCATAAAAAAGGTACGCCTTGGGAGACTTGTCTCACCGGGAGAGTTCTCCTAAGTTATATTTTATACTTTTTCGGGCTAAGGAGACTACATTTACAAAAAGTTTGTGAGTCCATATTTAATCTCTTTTCAGACTCCTTAAAATTGAAAAGATGGTTGAGAGATCTTGTCTCGGTCACACTCATTAAAATTTTTTTGAAGGGACATCCTTTCGATATAATTTTAACCATTTTTTGAACCGACTAGACTAATTACGAAAAAAGGAACACTCTGGAGTCTTCTTTTAATGTTTTTCAGACTCTCTAAATGTGAAAACCACCGAGCTTACCTTCTTTGGGATTGTAAAAGTTCACATGGAGGGAGTCTTGTTGTGTCTTAATCACATCGCATGTCTCATCCTTGTGTCTTTGGCCTAATGTCAGATTCATGTTGATATTAATTGAACCTTCAAAGCATTCCTTAAATGCAAGCTTTGTAGCACTTTTTCCCTCGCGATCTGACACCTTGACCCATGGAGGTATTTTCCCGAGTGTCCTTATCCTACACATGTCTCCTTGCATTGAGCATCAGTATGTTCCATGAACTTGGATATAGTTTTCTTTCCCGTGACACTCATTCCTCCTTTGTAACATAGAATTCTTTTGTTCTTTTTCAAGCTTGTTAAAAATTTGAAAAAGACAAAAAAGCAAATATTCGAAAAAGAGGGGAAGGGATATACATTCTCTTTTATCGATAGCAAGATAGTCTCCCTTGGACAAATCACATCCTTCTATTTGTTCTCCAAGCATTGGGATCTAGTATGACCTTAGGAAGTTGTTATCGTTATATAGAGTTGTGTCCTCCTTTGTTTGGTTGCTCTTCCAAACATATGGAGAGTTTGTGGTGCCTCCTATATCACAGACTTATGTCAATAGTATGCTTCTCGAGTTTCATCATTTTGTCATGATTTTGTCCAAGGGAATTTTTATCCAACCTAAGTCAACCATTCTATAATTTATCTATTGACTTTCATGAGTCATCCATCCCAAGATTCCAGCCAAGGTTGGATTAAAAATCAATGAAATTTTGTGCTTGACGATCGAGATCCTCCAGTATTTCCATGAAGGCATGTTGAAGACCTCATAGTAGTGAGCCTTACACTCCTATTGTACTCCTACGTGAGTTTTGAATATCTTGAATTTGTTGCTCGAGCTATGAAGTCCTCATCTCCAGCCACAAACGTCGATGTTTCTTGGAGATGCATATCATATTGTACTTGTATATTTTCATATAATATTGAGATGTACATATGTTGTGTATTGTTCGCGGCTACACTTTATATAGATGTTTATATTTTGTCTAGTAGTCATATATGACATGGATATGCAGTGTACTTGATTGGAAGCCACACTTAGTGCATACCGAGCATGGGTATTCCTACCTTAGAGAGATTATCATTATTTTGTTGATGGCATGCTCACAAACACTCATCACGGGCTCACTCAACTCCATGCCTTCCCACAATGTAAATATATTGTAATGTATTTCGGCCATCAATTTCTCTTCTAACCTCACACCTTAGGGGGAATCCGTTATAGTCCAAAATTCCTTATATGTGCATACAATACATTGGCCCATCCATTTTCATACTTTGTCAAAATATTGTTGAGGATTCCTTTAAAAAAAACATTTTTTGGATAGTGTATGCGCTCTGTTGCACTAATATCTTGCATACACACACATGTTGCATGTTAATTATCCCACATACACATGCATGTTGCATGCTAGTTAGCCCATGTTTACGTCCAAAAGTTGCAAAAAAATATAAAATTGCACAGAATTCGACAAAGATTGCGAGATATGGAGGGTTTCATAACCATTTTACCCCTTGTAGCCCGTCCCAAACCGAATAGCCATATTTTTCTCATATAAAAGGAGATATTGGGGAGTCATTTATGAACATGAGAAAGAGAATAACAAAATTCTGCCAAAATCCCTTCCCTTTCTTAGCCCAAGATTTCCATCCCATTCTGAGTTTTATTATTAACCTTCCCCTCCAGCCTTTTCTCCTTATGCAACCCTTGCTTGTTTCCTTGGTGATATCTTAGTTGTGAGAAGATAATGTGGGATTGATGCACTTGAAGCCATGATTGAAGATCCCAAACTTGGTTCATGGAGTGGTTTTCAGCAAAGGTTGTAATCCTTTTTATCTTGTAATTGACTAAAATAGTTTATCCTTGTCCCAAAACCCTATGTTTATGTACTTTTGTTAATTTTAGCATTTGTATCTATGTCTAGACTTTTAAAGTGATTAGTAGAGGTTGTATATTGATCCAGGTGGATATTGGTGGCCACCCACCTATTCCACTTGGACCCCCACCATTGCTTCTTTCAGTTTTTCAGTTTCTGCACAGTTTACTATTTTTAGCAGTTTTTCGAGTCCTGAACTTTTGGAGTCGTTTTGAGGCTTTAAACGACGTTTTTTTGGGAAAACGGGGAGCAACATGGATCATAGATCATGTTTCTCACCCAAAAGTTGTATTCCTTGGATATATCTTTCTAACGAGGTATAGAACACATCAAACGGAGATCGTATGCAAAAGTTACGTCCTCGGGAAGTTGATGTACAACTTACCCAAACGGGGCCCATAGTCTTGGCGTTTCATCTCCTAGGGTTAGGTATTTGGATGTTTAGGGTTTTCCATTCTTTCTAAATAATAATAGGCCTTTGAGCCTCATTGTAACACAGTTCAGAGGCCAGTAGCCACCACATCTCTTCTCAGAGATAAGCTACCAGCGCCCTAGCTAGTTTATTTCCATTCTATCTGTAAGCATATTTCAGTCATTTGTTATTAATGAAATGAAGTCTTATTTCCGCTGCATCTCTATGTTTATGTGTATTTATGTATTTCTATTGTGTTCCTACATAAATCCGGATCAGTGGTATCAGAGCAGTCTGCTCATTCTTTATCCTTCTTTGCATGTCCCCAACGAGATCAAGGTATAAGGAGTTGGGGCTCGATCTGGTTGAACCTTTGCAAGATGATCCTCGCAAACCCCGACGACCACCCATTGGGGAAGAAAAGAAATATGAGGGAGTAGGAGATCCTATCAAAATGTTTCTCGAGGAGGCCCTCGAGAAACAAAGGAACGCGATGATGGACAACTTTGCCCAGATTCTTCAACGGATTCCGACTGGCAGTGCATCGACATCCAG
>ML778659.1:150341-189896 GCA_009831015.1 Picea engelmannii | reverse complement strand
TTCTCGTCTGCACCCACTTTGAATTCTTTCCGAGATGCCATCAGGGAACAATATTATCCCATGGGGAGCTATGAGGACAAATACATACAATGGACTACGTTACGGCAACAAAGGGACCAAGATGTGCATGAGATGACGAATCTGTTTCATACCCTATGCACAAAGTTGGGTATCAAATATTTAGAGAAACATTTGGTGTTAAAGTACCATAGTTGTCTGCACATATACATTCAGGAGTAAATGGAGTTCCTCGACCTCTCCTCGCTTGGTGTGGCATATCGATATGCTGCCAAGATTGAGCAGAAGTTCAAATAGAAGAAGCGAGACTTTGGGTCTGCAAATCAGAAGCAAGGGAAAGGTACTCCCAAAATGTAGAACAAAGGACCAAGCCAAGGTAGGGCAGCCCAGGACAACCTTCCAAAGCCATAAGAAAAGAACAACACCACGAAGCCAAAAAAGGATACGGGGAAGTGGTGTGAGTTCCATAAGAACTCCACTCACAACACAAGCAAGTGTCGGGCCAAGAAGTCACTGGTAACCGAGTTGAAGGCTTCTGAATAGGATGCATGCTCTGACTCTGAATCAGAACCTGACAAGGGGAATGATAGGGGGAAGCAGATTATCGATGCAGAGCCCAACACCACCGTTGCCACCATGAAGATCCAGAAGGAGGAACCAGAATATCCAGAGGAGGCAGAGCGTCTCTTCCATTCCAAGATGTGGGTAAAGGGTTCCCCGTTGCAGTTCATTGTTGACAGCAGGAGCCATAAGAACCTCATATTGGTAGAGGTCTTGAAACGGTTGGGCTTGCCGACCACAACACACCCACAACCAGATACCATCGGGTGGTTGTACCAAGGACGGGACCTCCGCGTCAATCAACAATGTCGCCTTCCCTACAACATCAAGCCCTTCACGGATGAGGTATTATGTGACATTGCTCCTCTTGATGTTTCTGATGTATTATTAGGCCAACCGTACTTGTGGAAGAGACATGCTGTGTATGAGTCCAGGCCTCGTGTTGTTATTATCACTTTGGGCAATAAGTTGTACAGGATACCGGAGATAGCACCGCCTACCACCATCTCTTTGGTTACTGCAAAAAAATGCAGTAAGCTCATTTCCAAAACTAGGAAATTTGTTTTCCTGATGATCCACCCTCAGGGAAAGAGGAAGACTGTGGCCATGACCTCCAGACAGGGCCCCGCTACATGAAAACAACAGATGGATAAGGTCGTGGAGGAGTACGAGGACATCTTCACCTCCCCCGCAGGGGTGCCTCTACACTACCAAGTCAAGCACCCCATCGATCTGACCCCAGGTGCACCGCTGCCCAATGGATCCATCTACCAACGCTTTGTCTTGGAGAATGACGAAATCAAGAGGTAGATTTAGGAGTTGTTGTAGAAAGGTCACATCCACCCGAGTTCATCTCCCTGTGGGAGCCCGATCGTATTGGTGCAGAAGAAGGATGGGACTTGGAGACTCTGCATTGACTATCGGGCACTGAACAAGATCACTATCTGGAATAGGTACCTGATACCACAGATTGATGACCTTCTGGACCAACTTAAGGGGGGAAAATATTTCAGCAAGATCGACTTGAATTATGGGTATCACCAGGTACCAATCGAACCCTCTGATGTGTGGAAGACTGGATTAAAATACAAGGAGGGCCTTTTTGAATGGTTGGTCATGCCTTTCGGGTTGACGAATGCCCCTACAACCTTCATGAGGCTAATGGATGACATCCTGCGACCATTCATCAAATAATTTGTAGTGGTGTACTTGGATGGCATTCTGATCTTCAGCCAAACTTGGGAAGAGCACCTCCACCACATCCGATAGGTCCTCCAAACACTGCGGCAACACAAGTTGTGTGCCAATTTGGAGAAATGCACTTTTGGCCTAACCCAGGTTCAGTATCTGGGATACATCATTGATGAGTGGGGGGTGCATGTGGATCCAGTAAATATCCAATTCATTCGGGATTGGCTAGCCCCAACCACCCTAACAGAGATCTGCAGCTTTTTAGGTCTTGCCAATTTCTACCGCAGGTTTGTGTTGGGATTATCTCATATCACTTGGCCCTTGAGTCAAGTCACCAAGGGAGGAGCTAAAGCAAAATTCTTTTGGTTTGAATCTCAATAGAAGGTGTTCGGGGAGTTGAAGCATCACCTCTGCTCTGCACCAGTGCTCACATTACCAGACTTGCAACAACCATTTGAGATCGAGACAGATGCCTCTGACTATGCTATTGGGGCAGTCCTTACTCAACATGGGCATCCAGTGGCATATCACAGTGAGACACTTTCTGACACAGTCCAGAAGTATCCCACTTATGACAAATAAATGTATTCCATTGTGCAGGCTTGTCGGTAATGGAAGCATTACATTTTGGGAAAGGAAACGGTCATCCACACAGACCACTGACCCCTACAGTTCATATAGACACAAGGGAAGTTGCAGAACGATCACCATCAGAAGTGGTCCACATACCTGCAACAGTTTCATCTGAACATTAAGTACAAAAAAGGCAGCACTAATAATGTTGCAGACTGTCTCAATCGACCACCCATCGTGGCACTAACCACTGTTCTCAACTCTTGTGGGCATGAGACTTCTGATTGGTCACTTCTCTACACAAGTGATCCAGAATTTGGCGACACATACAATACACTCTTGGAGGGTAAGCAAGTTCCCAATTTTCACCTCCAGGATGCCCTGCTTTGTCACCTGGGACACCTTTATGTTCCTTCAAGCGAGCGTGCCAAGATGATTTGGTAGGCGCACTACAGTCAGGTCACTGGGCATTTCGGGATCGTGAAAACTATGGCAGTACTGCAAAAGTATTTCTATTGGCTGAAGCTTCGACAAGATGTCAAAAAGTACATCAAGTCCTGTACTGCTTGCACCATTGCCAAACCAACCATCAAGAAGCAAGGCCTCTATACTCCGCTTCCTACCCCCAGTCGACCTTGGGAATCCATCTCTATGGATTACATGTCGGGCCTTCCTTCTACTAAGCATGGAAATGAATGTGTTTTTGTGGTCGTCGACTGATTCTCGAAGATGTCCATTATGATGGCCCGCAAGAAGAATATCACAGCAGAAGCCACTGCTAAACTCTTCTTTAAACGAGTGTGGGTACACTTTGGGATCTAACAGTCTATCATCTCATATCAGGATAGTAGGTTCCTCAGTACATTATGGTCTAGCCTCTGGTCGATGTTGGACACCAAGCTCACCAAGTCCACAACTTTCCATCCGCAAACTGATGGCCAGACAGAGGTCATCAATCAGATGATCATACAAATTATGCACATGTACAATTCAAAGCATCCACACACATGGGATGAGAGCCTCCCCTATGTACAACACAACTACAATTGGGCTCTCCATAGCTCAACCAGCAACAACCCCTTTCAAGTGGGCTTGGGATTCCAGCCACTATGTCCCATTGACATAGCCATGCCATTTGTGGCTACGCAGGAAGATTCAACTCATGTCCAGTCTAAAGCAGATAAGGAAAACAAATTCATTGAGCACATTCAACACATCCATCAATAGGTTCATGACATCTTGGATAGAGCCAATGCTAAGTACAAGCAACGACATGATCAACATCGAGTGCCACACAACTTCCAGGTGGGCGACAAAGTGTGGCTGCATGTGCAAAAGGAGCGCCTCGCTAGACCCCACTGCAAGCTTCATCTGCTCCGATATGGGTCGTACACCCTCACCAAGGCTGTAGGGGAAAATTCCTTTGAGATTAGCATTCCACCATTCCTTGGTCTACACCCAGTGTTCAATGTGGTCCACCTTTGGCCCTACTTTCCACCTCTACTAGAAACATCCGACATGGCAGAACAACTCACACCAACAGAGTTAAATCCATACTGCATGGAACAAACTAGAACTGATCAGATCATGGATACATATATCAAGCTCACCCAAAAAAAAGGATACCGCTATATCGAGTTGTCAAAGTAGGCCAACTCCTTCACCAAGGCAAATGGCTCACCAGGGACCAAGTTCAACAGAAGTTTCCTCATCTCATGGAGGAACTCAATGCAATGGGGACCATTTCTTCCTAAGGGGGGAGGAATGATACAGGTGGATATTGGTGGCCACCCACCTATTCCACTTGGACCCACACCATTGCTTCTTTCAGTTTTTCAGTTTCCGCACAGTTTACTATTTTTAGCAGTTTTTCGGGTCCTGAACTTCCGGAGTTGTTTTGAGGCCTTAAATGATGTTTTTTGGGAAAACAGGGAGCAACATGGATCATAAATCATTTTTCTCACCTAAAAGTTGTATTCCTTGGATATATCTTTCTAACGAGGTATAGAACGCGTCAAACGGAGATCGTATGCAAACGTTACATCCCCGGGAAGTTGATGTACCAACTTACCCAAACGGGGCCCATAGTCTTGGTGTTTCATCTCCTAGGGTTAGGTCTTTGGATGTTTAGGGTTTTCCATTGTTTCTCAATAATAATAGGCCTTCGATCCTCATTGTAACACAGTTCAGAGGCCAGTAGCCGCCACATCTCTTCTCAGAGATAAGCTACCAGCGCCCTAGCTAGTTTATTTCCATTCTGTCTATAAGCATATTTCAGTCATTTGTTATTAATGAAATGAAGTCTTATTTTCGCTGCATCTCTGTGTTTATGTGTATTTCTGTATTTCATTGTGTTCCTACATAAATCTGGACATATATGTTGTTACATTGTATTCCTAACCTCTTGCAGACCATGTTTGGGAGGAGATTTGCGATCTAGGAGGCAAAAAAAAATGAAATAGGTCTACACCAAGTGCAAGAACTAAAGGTGCACTCATAGACACTCTCTTTCCTTTCTATTTCTTCACTTAGTTTAGATGGTTTTAGGGTAGATTAATGGTAGGTTGGTATTTTAAGGGAGTTACCCCTCTGCCTTAAAATTAGACCCAGTATAGGAGGATTTTCCCCATAGAAGAATGCAACACGTGTGTGTACGTGGGATATTAGTATAACAGGGCACGCACATTATCCATAAAATAGTTTTTTAAAAGGAAACCTCAACAATATTTTGGCTAAGTATTCAAATGGATGGGCCAATATCTTGTATGAATAGATAAGGAATTTTGGACTATAACACCCATTGGTTGATGAACTGGTCAATCTGGTTCCATCGTCGGTCAATCCAGTTGATCAGGTAATCCATTTGGTTCAATCATTAGTTTAGCCGATCGATCAAGTGATTGATTTGATTTCACCTTCGATCGATCCCACTCTTCCCTTGGAGAGTGAGGTCAAAGTGGTCGATCCAATACCACCCTTGGTTGATCCCACTCCTCCTTTGAAGAGTGAGGATGTCGCTAAAGTCTTTCTTCTTACTATGGATTCTTCTGGACAAAGGGGTACTTCACCCATCCCAACAGAGCCCCCTCCGAGTAATGAAGTCATTCTTTTCAATTGGGATGCACTACCAGAATATTGTCTCCCTTCCTATATACCTTTCCAAATCATTGTTCAAGTTTATGGTAGGGACATTTCTCAAACTATTGTTGATGAAGGTGCATCAATTAGTATTTTATTATCCATTGCTTGGCAAGATTTAGGTTCTCCTCGGCTTGCACCGGTCACTCAAAATTTGTTGGATTTTAAAAGAAGGGCTATTCAACCTTTAAGGATCCTTCCTTATTTTCCTATTACTTTAGGAGGGAAAAATTTCCATATTGATGTGATGGTATTCAACGCCCCCTTGGATTTTGATCTGCTCCTCGGGCGAGACTATGTTTATGTTATGAAGGCTCTTGTGTCCACTGTCTTTCGAATGATGTGTTTTCCTCACAATGGAAATATAGTGACCATAGATCATATTTCATTCATTGGCCCTCATATGATGGTAAACCATCTGCCTTCCATAAATAATCCTTATATGCAAGTGACATCCACCCCGCCACAAGTCATTTATGTGGCAACCTATCTCATGTGTTCAACTCTAAATACGAAGGAATATTTCCCATTTTCTGATTTAGATATGGTATTTGACATGGTGATATCTTCGATAGGGATATTAGAGCCTGATCTCACTACCCCTATCGCGGACCTCAACATTTATTCCTTCCATAGTGTATTTTTTCCATATAAAAAAGATCTCTTGGAAGCCATGAATGAGGTTTGTCCCTTGAGATGTATTCCTTCCAAAGTATTGTCCTCCTGAAATCCATGATTGAGGTTTGTCCCTTGACATGTATTCCTTCCAGATTATTGTCCTCTTGGAAGACATGATCAAGTAGTTGAATTTGATCATAGTTTATTTGTTGATTTCAAGCTTGATCCAACTCCTCCTTTGAAGAGTGAGGATGTCGCTAAAGTCTTTCTTCTTACTATGGATTCTTCTGGACAAAGGGGTACTTCACCCATCCCAACAGAGCCCCCTCCGAGTAATGAAGTCATTCTTTTCAATTGGGATGCACTACCAGAATATTGTCTCCCTTCCTATATACCTTTCCAAATAATTGTTCAAGTTTATGGTAGGGACATTCCTCAAACTATTGTTGATGAAGGTGCATCAATTAGTATTTTATTATCCATTGCTTGGTAAGATTTAGGTTCACCTCAGCTTGCACCGGTCACTCAAAATTTGTTGGATTTTAAAAGAAGAGTTATTCAACCTTTAGGGATCCTTCCTTATTTTCCTGTTACTTTAGGAGGAAAAATTTCCATATTGATGTGATGGTATTCAACGCCCCCTTGGATTTTGATCTGCTCCTCGTGCGAGACTATGTTTATGTTATGAAGGCTCTTGTGTCCACTGTCTTTCGAATGATGTGTTTGCCTCACAATGGAAACATAGTGACCATAGATCATATTTCATTCATTGGCCCTCATATGATGGTAAACCATTTGCCTTCCCTAAATAATCCTTATATGCAAGTGACATCCACCCCGCCACAAGTCATTTATGTGGCAACCTATCTCATGTGTTCAACTCTAAATAAGAAGGAATATTTCCCATTTTCTGATTTAGATATGGTATTTGACATGGTGATATCTTCGATAGGGATATTAGAGTTTGATCTCATTACCCCTATTGCGGCCCTCAACATTTATTCCTTCCATAGTGTATTTTTTCCATATAGAAAAGATCTCTTGGAAGCCATGAATGAGGTTTGTCCCTTGAGATGTATTCCTTCCAAAGTATTGTCCTCTTGAAATCCATGATTAAGGTTTGTCCCTTGACATGTATTCCTTCCAGATTATTGTCCTCTTGGAAGACATGATCAAGTAGTTGAATTTGATCATAATTTATTTGTTGATTTCAAGCTTGTTAAAAAAGAAACCAAGTTCGAGAAGAGTTCCCATTTTTGTGTTAATATTGTTAAAAAATGAAATAGAGGGCCTCAAGCATAGTTTCTAGTTTCAAAATTGTGTAAAAATGAAACCTACCTTGCATGCATAGCTTTCTTCTATGTGACAAGCTTGTTAAATATTGAAACAGAGGGCTCGGAATCAAACCCAAGGGTCATGAGCATAGTTATTTTCCTGTGTCAAGCTTGTTAAAAAATGAAACAACCACCTCTCTTGTTGAATTGATTCTTTTGTTAGATATCGTAAATATTGAGTCGATTCTTTCGCTAGATCTCGTAAATGTTGAGTCGATTATTTCACCAGACCTCATAGATATTGAGTTGAGTCTTTCATTAGATCTCCTAACTTAACAGTCCTTTCATTTTCCTTTGTATGTTTACCCTTTTTCTCCATTTGGTACAGAAATCACTAACAACATAAGTGTTGATGGATGAAGCGAAGCTGGGGGGCGTAGGTTTCCAGCCTCTTGACATCATGTTGGAGTGATGCCACTAGCTTCTATCACGCAACTGGGGGAAAAATACCAACTATCCGTGGGTCTCATTCAAAACCTTTGGAAATTACATTGAGAAGTTACGAGCTTAGTCTTTGTTCTTTCTCATGCTCGTTAATACATGAGAATAGGTTATCGAGTATACTTTATATATTTCTTGGACTCGTAAAATCTATACAAAAAAGGAACTCTTTGGAGTCTCCTTTAAAATCTTTTCAGACTCCCTAAACATGAAAAAATTATCAAATGAGCTTTCTTCCTTTCACACTCATTAACAGGTTTTAAAAGGCATCTTTTGAGTGGTAGTTTATCTCTTTTTTGGCCTTGCGAGACTATTTAGGAAAAATGACTACTCTAATTAAGCATGATTATAAGAGTTATCCCTTGTATTCTTTTACACTTTTTTCGGGCTTGGGAGACTAAATTTATGAAAAATTCATCCATGGATTCATCTTTAAGTTCTTTCAGACTCTCTAAATGTGAAAAACCACCGATTTTACCTTCATTGGGCTCATAAAACTATGCATCGAAGGACCTATTTGAGTCCGATCTACATGAACCATATAGGACCGAACCCCTCCTTCTTCAGGTTCATTAAACATATGTTGAGGGACTCATCTGAAGCATGAGCTATACTAAGCATCTTTTATCCTCCTATAACTCGTTAAAAATGAAAGAGGTACTCATATATCTATATGTGGGGGAAATTGAAGGAAGTGGGTCAAGTTTTTTGGAATCCTTTATGGAATTTTTTGTCACCCTTGAACATGGCACATGTTTGTTTCTCATCTTAAAATTGGGTAATCTGCTTGTCTATGAGTCATACCAATTCCATGTTTCAATATACTTTTTCATTTAGGTTGAAGAGTTTTCTTATTTTCCATCACATTAGGTTCTTGGTACTCATCGCATCAATGCCGGCAAGTCATTTGTCGTGCCTCATCATGTTCAAGGGAAGTTTCAATTCAAACCATCCATCTATAGTATTACCATTTTCCATTTCCTATGTCAGTCCATACTCATTTTATCCACCATTTCACATCACTTTCCTTCATCAGTTTCATGTCGATGATGGGGGAATACATCAAGGCCCTCCTTAGATGAGTCTTTTCCTATCGACTTTAGCACATCATCTAGGAATTAGACCTAGAAACTGGTTAGTACCTTCGGAGATGCATGCCTCAATGGAAGGCCTCCTCAATTTTGACAGTAGGTTTACATCATTGATCTCTGATCGGGTGATTCCATGAAATTTCAACCTTAACTCATTTATTCACATTCACTGGAATGTACTAGGGTACCTTGGGAATCATTTCCATCATTGGTTATTTCCATTACACTTGTTAATGATATACGTCAATGACCAGTAATCAAGTGATTTATACCATGTTCGACATCAAGTCATCTATTCACATGGCTAGATTTGTACCGTTTTAGGATTGGAATGAAGACCCTGGGTTAGGCACTCACTCTATTATGTGATTTTCCCAGGCTATGATGGAGATCATTTGATCATGTAAAATATTTCAGTACGATCACCATGTTGGTAATATTATTGATATAAATATTGTCACATAGATCCACATTTTATTGATTCATGGTTATGTTTTGTCATCTCATAGCTCCACTATGTATTTTTTGTGGTTGTGATCATTTCATGTCATGGAGGTATGGATACACATTGTATCTATGGTGGATATATCATTAGTTAGTATTCTCATGGATCCACAGTGTATTTTTTGGCATCCATACTTTGAGTCATCTCATATTCTGAGCATAGGTATTCCTTCCTCGGAAATGGAACATATATGTGTATTGACTGATGATTATTTGTAGCTTCTACCAGGTTCTCCAACTCCAACACCCTTGCATTGAATAATTTATAAAGTGTTTCAGCCATTAGTTTCTCTTATGACCTCACACTTTAGGGGGCATCTGTTACACACCAAAATGTCACACTTGAGTGTTACAACCTAAGTGTCACAAAGTGACGTATGCACCTTGTTAAGTTTTGCATGCACTGTCGCAAGTGTCATATGCACCTTACCTAGTGTCGTATTCACTTTACCGAGTGTCACAAACCCTTGACACCATGAAATACATTTGTCACAATCCCTAGTCAGTGTGGAGGAGAAACATATTATATGAAGGTCAAAATACTATGTGCACATGAATTATTCATTATTATTCATAAAAAGGAAATTAATTTAGTGTGAGAATTCACCTCATATTTAGTTTCCTAATCTCAAGGAGAAGTTGAGAATCTCATGGATGGTTGATCCAGATGGATATCGGTGGCCACCCACCGTTTCCAACTGGCTCAAAATAGTTTTCTGGCAATTTTGGCAATTTACTATTTTTAGCAGGTTTTAACTTCCGGGGCCATTTTGAAGGCCTAAATGAAGGTTTTTTGGGATTGATTTTCTCATTGATATCCTACAGCATGATTGAGGCCCCAAAACTAATCTCCTCGACGATACCTTTCCAGCGAGCTATCATGTGCCTAAAACGGAGATCGTGTGCAAACGTTACGACCCCGGGAAGTTGATGCACTAACTTACCCAAGCGGGGCCCACATGACTTTTGAAGCTTCATCTCCTAGGGTTAGGTTTTTCGATGTCTAGGATTTTTGGCATTCCCATTTATTGTAAAAAGGCCTTCATAGCATCACTATAACAATCTTCTTGTGAATGCGAGTAGTTGTCACATCTCTTCTCAGAGATAAGCTGCCACCATTCTAATGAGTCTTTCACTCTATATTTTTACAGTCTCTGTACATTTCTTTCATTAATAGAAATTATGTATTATTGTATATCTGTGTTTATGGTTGCATCTCTGATACATTTCTGCTATATTATTGAATATCCGCAATATCTATGTGCATTTCTTTATTATATCTCTGATCTCATTTCCTGCCGAAAATAATCTGGATCAATGGTTGAGATATTTTCTCAAACCAAAACCCTAATTTGGTGGATCTTAAAAGATATTTCCTCCTTGACATCTTTGAGAGATATTTTCTCCCTAAAATCCTTGAGAGATATTTTCTCCCTAAAACTCTTGGAGAAGTGTTGCATCATCAAGCATGATTTGTAAGTGCCTCTTTTTGGATTTACAAATTAATATCAACTTGCCCTATTCCCTTCAATTTCACATGTTCTACATTTTCTTTTCTATTGTCATTTCAGTCTTCATATATAGACAATTTCCTTTTTCTAATCATCTAGAGTAGGAGGAGGAGTGCCTTTGGTAGTCTTTTTAAGATTTCATTTGCGTTGAGGAGCTTGGAGATCAAGCGTCATAATTGCAGTAGTGAGGATGAAAATTGCAACAAGGCATGCCACATCTTTCCTCTCTCTTGTTTGCTTGATTGATTTAGATATATAGGGAAAGTAGTAACCACTTGTTCTCTTTTTTCTTTGGACCAAAGATCAATGTATTGGTCCAAAGGGGAGCTTAGCATGTTCACAAGGTAATATTTCTCACAAAAATTGTTCCAAGCACATGACAAGAGACAAGAGTAAGTTTGAATTATTAACTAAAGAAAAACGTGGTAATGTTACATTTGGAAACAATTCTCCATCCGAAATTAGAGGAAAAGGAACTATTGTATTAGATGAAGATAAGAAGGGAAAGACCAAAGCTCAAAATGTGTTGTATGTAAATGGTCTAAAACATAACTTGTTAAGTGTAAGTCAAATGTGTGACCAAGGACATACTGTTTTGTTTCATTCAAAAGGTTGTGAAGTAATGGATGCAAATACATGGAAGATTGTTGTAAAAGCAATCAAAACTTCAAGGAATGTGTATGTCCTAGAAGAAGGCCGGAAAGAAAAATGTTGCATTGGTAAAACTGATGAGAGCTGGCTTTGGCACAATAGACTAGGTCATATTATTTTTAACTAGATTTTTATGTTGGGGAGAAATGATGTTGTACGAGATATGCCTAAAATTTTCAAACTTGAGAATATTTTCTGCAATTCATGTCAATTTGGAAAGAAATTAAGAGTTCAATTCAAGGCAAGAGAACACTCCACCAATCAACCTCTTAAGTTGATACATACATATCTCTATGGCCCTACTAGTATTCAATCACCTCGAGGTGAAATATATTTTATATTGTTGATTGATGACTATACCAGGATGGCTTGGCTTAGATTGTTAAAGCATAAATTCGAGGCTTTTGAAAAATTCAAAATATTCAAAGCATAGGTAGAAAATGAAATGGACTTAAAATAAAATGCATAAGGTCATATAGAGGAGGAAAATTCACATCTGATGAATTAAATAGTTGTTTTGAAAAACATGGGATCAAGAGACAATTTGCTATTTCCAGAACTGCTCAGCAGAATAGAGTAGTAGAAAGGATGAACAAAAACGTTCAAGAAATGTCTAGGGCCATGCTTGATTAATCAGAAGTACCCACAAACTTTTAGGGAGAATCTATTCAAACTACTGTTAAAATTCTCAGTAAATCTCACATAAGAGTAAACAAAAATAAAACCCCTTATGAGCTATGGCATGGCAGACCAACATCAATAAATCACTTCAAAATTTTGGAAGCAAATGATACATTAAAAGAAATGAATAAAACTTAGGTAAGTTTGATTCTAGAGCTACTAAAGGTGTCATGTTAGGATACTCCTCTAGAAGTAAAGGATACAAGTGCTACAACAAAAGGTTCCATAATATAATTGAGAGAATATATATAAAGGTAGATGAGGGACCACTTCATTTTTTGATACATAAACATCATAGCGATCAATATGATGAACCAATCAACAATGAGTTATAAGATGATGGAATGGATGAGCAACATGAACAAGATGATTCATAAGAAGAGGAGAGAATGGAAACATCATAGCTAAAGAATCCATCAAGGTATGTTCAAAAACATCATCTAGAGAGCCATATTATTGGAAGCAAGGAATCGGGTGTACAAACTAGTAGAAAACTAATCGATACATCTAGTTCTACAAATTTTTCACTACTATCCATGAGTGAACCACAAAATTTTATGTATCCAAGTCAGGATGACCATTGGTTCAAAGCCATGAATTAAGAACTAGAAAAAATAGAGAAAAATAAGACTTGGGATCTTGTCCCAAGACCAAATGACAAGAATGTAATTTGAACTAAACGGGTATGCAGAAACAAGTTAAATGAAGATGGGCATATAGAAAAAAATAAGGCTAGATTGATATGAAAAGGCCATGCTCAAGTCGAAGTAGTGGACTTTGAAGAAACCTTTTCCTCTGTTACAAGAATTGAAGCTACTAGGATGTTTTTGGTTTTTGCATGCTACAGAAAATTCAAAGTCTACAAGATGGATGTCAAATAAACATTTTTGAATGGTGACCTCGAGGAAGAAGTTTAAGTGGAGGAACCTTAAGGTTTTCTGCCAACTAAAAAAAAGGATTATGTATGTCGACTAAAGAAATCCATGTATGGGATAAAACAAGCTCCAAGAGATTGGTATTACAGACTTGAAAAGTATTTTCACCACCAAGGATTTAAAAAGGGAAAAAATGATAGAAAATTATACATCAAAGCTAAAGGTAATGACCTATTAATTATTGTAGCCTATGTTGATGATATGATTTTTGGAAATAACATTGAATTAATGAGTAAGAAGTTTGTAGTTGCAATGAAACAAGAGTTTAAGATTTCCATGTTAGGAAAATTCTCCTTCTTTCTTGGCTTATAGATTCATCAATCAAAAAAATGAATTTTCATTTTCTCAAAGTAAATATCTCAAGGAAATATTGAAGAAGTTTGGCATGGAAAATCATGCACCAGTAAGAACTCCCATGAATATTAGTTTCAAACTCTGCAAGGATGACAATGCTCTAGAAGCAGATCAAACCATGTACAGATCTATGATAGGTAATTTACTCTATCCCACAACTTCAAGGCTTGACATCATACAATCAATAGGTTTGGTAGGTAGGTTTCAAGCCAATCCTAAGGAAACTCATGTTCTTATTGTTAAAAGAATATTTAAATACTTGCAAGGCACTGTTGATTATGTCTTGTGGTATCCAAAAGACACAAACCTCATTCTCAAAGATTATACAGATGTAGACTGGGATGGAAGCATTTATGATATAAAAAGAAGTAGTGGAAGAACATTCTTCCTTGGCAGTTGTTTAGTGTCCTGACTCAACAAGAAATAAACTTCCATTTCTCTATCTACAAATGAAGTTGAATATATAGCTACAACATCCCATTGTACTCACGTTTTGTGGATTAAAAACAATCTCAAGGATATTCAAGTTCCTTGTGATCATCCTGTCTCCATCATGTGTGACAATACAAGTGATATTGATCTCTCCAAAAACCTGGTTCAACACTCTAGGACTAAGCATATACTAACCAAATATCATTTTCTCAAAGAACGGGTTTGGGATTAGGTGGTCAAATTAGAGTATGTTCCTTCCAAAGAGCATATTGCAGATATGTTTACCAAGACATTACCCAGAAGACCCTTTGATTATCTCAGACAGAAGTTGGGGGTGATCTTGTCATCCCTTCTCGAATAAAGAACACAATTCACTACTTCGAAAGATGTCCCATTTGTTGTTGTATCAGGCAGAAGTTTGTTGTTGTGGAGATGCAGACAATTGAAGTTTGCAATGGCTCTCGATGGATGGTTATGTCCGCATAAAGAGTCCTAGAGGAGAGAATATCCAAAGTCTTTCTTTGTCATTGATTTTAAAGGGGGATAATACCATAAAGGACATTTATCTGGTAGTTCCGCATATTGAAAGGGGGAGAAACATTGAGTTGTA
Source organism: Picea engelmannii (assembly GCA_009831015.1). NCBI lineage: Eukaryota > Viridiplantae > Streptophyta > Pinopsida > Pinales > Pinaceae > Picea > Picea engelmannii. Next base: position 175,253 of record ML778659.1, on the reverse strand, counting down.
AGATATACACATTGAAAGAGGCACATTGAAAGGGGGAGCATATTAGCATAAAGGCCATTGCTTTAGTAGTCAACCCTTAGAATAAAGAAGAAGGCTCTTTTTGTTGTCATCAATGACAAAGGGGGAGTTTATTGTGCATGTGTTGTAATTGATGTCAACATGATCATGGACATGGTCATTTATAGTGCAATAAAAGAAAGAGGAAGTCATGAAAGCATGAAAACAGAAGTGCGCAGAAGGATCGAAGGAAGAAAGGATCAATTGCATAGAAAAGGATAAATGGTTTAGAAGGTATGGCACAAAGTATGGTGTACAGACAGAGGAACTCGTGAAAGAATGAAAATAGAAGTGCACAAAAGGATCGAAGGTAAAGTAACACATAATATGTATATGTCGACTCCCAAGCTACTAGATGACTTTGTGCACTATTCAATTAAGCCTATAATTAAGCCTATTGGATGAGTTGGTGGACTATTTAATTAAGCTAGCTTTAGAATGGAAGAAAATTTCTTTAGGACCAAGGCACCTACGCAAGGTACCGAAGAAAATCATTTCAAAATGATTATGTTGGAGATATATGTGGTAAGAAAAGAGTTTTTGTTTAGATCATGCTATTGTCAATGAAAATCATGATGGCATGGAACCTTAGGGGTGCCTGTTGGGGCAGGGATAGACCCAGGGTTAAACACTTCAATAGTGCACCAACAAAACCCTAACTACTAACCCTTTCAGCAACACCTATGAAGAAGATGAAGTCTCACCCGAGGTAGAGGAAGGAGGGGTTGCAGGACTCAGGTGTCTACAACCTAGTTGGGACATAGATCTGTGATCACAATACTTAATAGAGAACTTAGCAATTAACATTCATCAGTCTTTAACCCTTATTCACATCGCAGGTAAAAACCCTAATTACATAGCAACGCAATATTCAACAAGATCTAACACATCCAAGCACTTAGCACATAGAAATAGATCAAATATAGCATTCATTCATATCACTAAGAACTAAATATTCATCCGGAATAATGCACTAAGACAGTAAATACATAAACACATGAACAACATAGCACAAAGAACCATAACACAAGATATAAGTGGTTCACCCCCAGCGTGGGGCTACGTCCAACAACTCTTCGTCTTCTTTATTATATTCTTTCAATCTTCATACATGCACAGAGCCACAACACCAACTCCGCATAAGACAGGAGATCTATACACACCTCGCCAGATCCTCCTTCCTTGAGCTTGGCACAATGCAGAGCCTTCTTACAATCACTTTCACTTAGCTCTGCAAGTTCTCAATACAAACTATGAACAAATCATTCACAACCATTTTCACTTAGCGCACTGGCTTACAAATGACTCTTTCTTACATCGCATAGATACTTATTTATACATTAAAAAAGGGGCCTAAGAATGGGTAAAACCCATGGGATGACATCCCATACCCATTACATAAACGATAAACCCAAAAATCTTGTAAAAGGGGGTGAGATCCTGCGATCTCCACTTCGCCTTGGCGCTCCGTCTTCGACCATCCTGTCGAAGTCCCAAAAATGGTCAAACATGACCAAGGTTCTCCAAAACTTATTAGAGGGCCAACAGGCCCCCAACACTCACCTATGACTCATCCCGAGTCACTCTAATCTGGGTAACTCTTCCTCTAAGGCCTTGACCTTGGCTCGAGCTTCTTCAACTTGCTGCTTCACCAAAGCCTCCTGCTCGACAAACTCTTGAATTATTTTATCGATGATAGGTCCTTCTAGGTGTTGTTTTTCCATGGTGACCACTTGTTCTAGCTATGCACCTTGTCCCTCAATCTCCTAAAAAAGTGTGCAGGCTTCTTCTTGCATTGGCTGGAGCCTCTGGGTCACTTCCATGACTTTACTTTGGATGGCATTGACCTGCTGCTAAACTACACGCTATTCCTGTGACCTTTTCATATTCTCAGTCGCTGACAGTAACTTCAACTATGATTGTACTGTCGCTGCTTGTTTCTTTTCCTCTTGGAGCTATGACTCTAATATCATTAGTTATGGGTCCTCTGCAAGGTGCTCATCGGTCTGCACACTTCGATTGCTGAGTTGCATGCATTCTAAGGCCAATGCATTGATTCTCTCGACTGTGCTCTAGACATTTTCTTTCCTCTGATCTCGCACTTCCTGCGGAGTGTTTGACACTGCTTGCAATTCCAATTCGGCCACTCTTGCTTGGAGCTGCTGAATGGCTTGAATGAGCTTCCCCACTTGGCTCTTAGTTGTCTCTTCTTCCATCTGTGCTAGGCCCAACAAAGAGTGAAGTTCTCTAGTGACTACTTCTTTAACTCCAATATGCTTCACGAGTAGTTGTTCTTTTTCCTTTTGGATCTGCGCTTTATCCTCTGCAAACTTTGCCTAGAGGTCATCTTTCTCTTGTTGCGCAACCCAACGTTGTTCTAGGGATTCCTCCTTTTCTTGATGCAATGCCTCTATGGCTTGTTCTTTTTCTTCTTGGACCCGATGAAGGTGAGCCTCTATCGCATCTACTAATCTACATAGTTGGGAAAGCTCATCTCCTAACTCGATTTCTTCTGATGGCGATGGCATAGTAGACATTGCATGGTTCAAATAGAGAGCTTCTTGTACCCCTTTTTGCTCTTCTTTGATATGGTCATACATGGTCACGTGTTTTGCTTCATTTTGTTGCAAAATGTCCTTTGAGGTGTCTATTATAGTGATGATGAGGAGGTCAATGCCATCCTCCATAAGTACAGTATGTAATTGGGGATTATTGGCTCATGACTTCTTCCACGTTGAGGGTTTATTTTGAGAAACCTTTCTTTTCTTTGACGTCTAAGCCTATGTAAGGGGATCTTTCGATGGTGTCACTTTTCCCTGTCCCTTCTTGTCTTCTACCCCTTCTTGGTTTACTTTGTCACCTCCTCCTCCTTCAGGTGAATATGGTGTGGTTTCCTCTGATGCGCTATTCATTTTTTGCACCTCTTCCTTCTTTTTCTTTTTGCTGTTGTTGGGTCCATCATACTCTTCTTGAGTGACTATAGGACTTTTGATGAGGTCAGGGTTGGACAGTTTTTTCTATTCGGCTGGTACAAGGAATTCTGTAGGCCATTCCTTGACCATTTCCTCCATATATTCCTCGGTGAGTTTGTAATAGGACTGGAGCGCTTCCTTATGTTCATCCCCACTCATAATGATGTAAATGAAGTGCCTGTTTGTGTGAAACTTTGCTATTGGTCTGAACCTATGAAGTGTACTCGGCGTCATGTGAGGGAAGTATTCAATGGCCCTGTTCAGTTGTAATTAATAGGTGTGGAACACCACATTAGACTTCCATTGCTTCACCATGTCACTTGAATACCAAAGGGTAGTGAACCTCGCGGCCAGTGGTTCTGATGGATCAAATTCAGGGAAGGTCACTCCCTGTGGCATCTCCCAAGCGATGAAGGAAATGAGAATCAATAACCAGCTGAAGTGAAACTTGTATCCCTGGTCTTGCGCTTCATGAAAATATTTCTCCAATTGTTTGACGAGGTAGATCGCCCAGTTTGTCTACATTCCTTCAACGCATTTTCCTGCGAGGTCGACAACAAACCCCGTGACCTATGTTGGTTTGTTCTTCTTGATGATATTACCAACGATCAACTGGAAAGCTAGGCGCACTATGCCATTTTGGATGGAGGCTACCTTGTAGCCCTGTTTCCCCTTCTCAACATCGTCATAGGTGTCTTATATGCGTTGCACCAGGGCATGATCTGCAACCTTCCCTAGGTAAAAATCCTGAGGGTCTGGTCCTTGCATGCTCAATCCAATGATCCGATGGATCAGTGTCGGATCTACAGTGATGCACCTATCCAACCAAAGATAACCACCATGGTAGCATGGCAGGAGGATTTTAACACACATGTTAACCTCCTGATGTCTATCGAACTATGGTATATTCATCACATTAAGGATCGTTGATCTTGTGATGTCCATGGTCCATGGTTGGGGGATTATCTTCGACTTCTTCCCTATTTTCTTTGTCAAGTACTTATGTGGTGCGATCATTCCATAGTTCTTGCGGTCTCCCAAGTTGAAATCACTGATATTTAGCATCAGAATATGTCCTAACTGTCGTCCAACTGCACGTATCCCCTTAGGGAGGTACGCAGTGATCAATGTATAGTCAAAGTCCCTTGGGACGCTGTCACGACTAAGCATGCTAGCCAAAGGTGTGATATAGTCGGGAAAGATTGACGAGATGAGCTTCATGTTCGCCAAGTAATCGCGATGCTTACTTCTTTTCTCTGTCATAGCTCAGGATGGTCCAGATCGACGTGTAGTTGATAGGGATGCTTGCAATACTCTCATGGATGAGGCATGTACTCCTGCGGATATGACTTTCTCATCCATAAGTTCAATCAAAATCTCTTCGACGGATTTCTCTATTGCGCTAAGGTCGCCCGACATGCACGCTCGATATCATATATCTTGGGTAGGTGGAAAAAAGTAAGTATAACGGGTGGTGAGGTCTCAATAAGCACTGCGTGAAAGCAATTAGTTCTCTGTGGGCTCGGATAATCACAATTTGCAAAAGTGTCACCAGTAAGACATTCGATGGGTTAAATAGCTAACATCGTAACAGATTCCTCCAACGGGCAGGAATGTTGTAATCAATACAATTCCATCTGTTGTGGCACGGTCGCAATAGTCCAATGGCGATCTTTCTGGCAATAACTATGTTTCTAGCCATTCTGGAGCGTCATTCTAATGGTTGGGATGCCTCCAACAGTCACATTGCTTCGCTGCAGCAAAGTGCCAATCTACGTTTTTCTACTATTCTAGCAAGGTTCAAGTTCTGTAAACCTTCCTTTTACGAAGTCCTCTCTAGAACCTCCTATAATTTTTCTAGCTTTGTTTTATTCTTACTGAGATTTCTAGCCTTCTTTCCTATGATCTGCGTCTCTGGATTCTTCTTTCCATTTTTATTCTTATCTCCTCTTAGCATAGTAACTTTGTACTGTTGAGGATATTTCACAGGATTCGAGGGTAATACTTCTTCTCGTACTGTTTCTGGAGTAGGTGCTCTACTCTCCTGCATGCATAGGTTCTTTAAGCCTTCTTGCGTTCTTTCAACTTCGACAACTAGGTTTCTAGTCCTCGGTTGCTTTGACTTGTCTTCCTTTTCTTCTATTAAGCGTGTTATTTTCCTAGCCATGAAATCCCTTAATTCTTTCTTTTTGTGTTCTATAGCTTCCTCTTCTTCTTTCCCTCAGATCTGATCTCTCTCAATCCAAGTCCTTCCTAACAAAAGTGAAAAAGGAGCCTTGTTATCAACAAACTTAATGACCTTGAACTCTTCTTTTGCCAATGTTCCATGAGAATTCATAGGTACCTGAGTAAGTCTTCCACATAGGGTTATCATCTTTCCTTTAAACAATCCTATTCCTCCCAATGAAGGAACCATAACAGGCTTTCCCAAAATTTCCCAAGTAATTTCTGGCATAATGTTTACCTGTGTTTTTTCATCCAATACAAAGTCTATGTCAAAGTATCCTATTATATTTTATATGCACTCTTTCTCTTTTAAGATCTATGATAAACTAATGTCTCTGTGATCATTCAATGTCTCTTCCATCTGCAATAATATAGTCTTTGATTCTTTCTGGTTCTTTAGCATATTCTTAGTCTCTTGACCTTCTTCATGGTTTTCTTGTCTCATGTTCATCTTCTCAACTTTACCAATCATTCTATGGAAATCCAAAACTTCATGTCCAATAGCTTTACAACAAAGGAAAATAGGACCTCTACCCAGGCATTCCTTAGCAAGACATCCCATTCTTTTGCAACTATAACAAAGGGTCAATCCTCTCTTTTTCTTAAACGATCCCCAACCTTTCATGTACTGCACACTGGGATCATAGTGATGCACCTACAAAAAATTATTTCTAGGATCCTACATCCACTTGTTTGTCCAACAATTCTTTCTATGCATAGAAATAACATGTCCTTCACTACTTCTATCAGATCTATTCATATCACATCTTCTGTCTTCTAACTCTGCCCTAGTTTTCAGACTAGGACAAAATTTATCAAACATACCTAGATCCATTATTTCTAAAATTTCCACTTATCTTACCTTTATCAGAGCACAAAGATTTAAGATCTTACATATTTTCTTCAGATCAGGCTTGTCTTCTTAGCACAGAGATTCACAAGTCAAGTATAATACTACACACTACAACAACATATCTCCACACATATCTTTCTCTTTTCTTCAGTTCCCAGCAATCACAGTTTCAGGTACCGACAGCGGAACCATTTGTTGGGGCAGGGGCAGACCCTAGGTTCAACGCTTCAACAACGCACCAACAAAACCCTAACTACCATCCCTTTCGACAACACTTGCGAAGCAAATGAAGTCTCACCCGAGGTAGAGGAAGGGGGGTTGTAGGACTCAAGTGTCTACAACCTAGCTGGGACACAGATCTGTGATCACAATACTTAACAGATCACTTATCAATTAACATTCATCAGTCTTTAACCCTTATCCACATTGCAGGTAAAAACCCTAATTACAAAACAATGCAGTATTCAACAAGATCTAACACATCCAAGCACTTAGCACATAGAAATAGATCAAATCTAGCATTCATTGATATCACTAAGCACTAAATATTCATCCAAAATAATGCACTAAGCCAATAAATACATAAACACATGAACAACATAGCACAAAGCACCATAACACAGGATATACGTGGTTCACCCCCAGTGTGGGGATACGTCCACCAACTCTTCATCTTCTTTATTATCTTCTTTCAATCTTCTTACATGCACATAGCCACAACACCAACTCCGCATAGGACAAGATATTTGCATGCACCTCGCTAGATCCTCCTTCCCCAAGCCCAACACAACATAGATCCTCCTTACAATCACTTGAACTTAGCTCTGCAAGTTCTCAATACACAATATGCACAAAGCATTCAGAACCATTTTCACTTAGCGCACTGGCTTACAATTGACTCTTTCTTACATCACCTAGATACTTATTTATACATTAAAAAAGGGGCCTAAGCATGGGTAAAACCCATGGGCCGACATCATATACCCATTACATAAACCCTAAACCCAAAAATCTCATAAAAGGGGGCGAGATCCTGCGATCTCCGCTTTGCCTGGGCGCTCCATCTTGGACCAGCCTGTCAAAGTCCCAAAAATGGTCAAACATGACCAAGGTTCTCCAAAACATGGTCAAGGGCCAATAGTGCACCATGATCAAGTCATCTTCAATGGACATCATCATGCATGGCAAGGAACCTCAGGGGTGCACCATGCAAGAGTCACAATGATTGGAATCATATGTGGTGGATAACATATGCCCCAAATCATAGCATAGGCAGAGAGTGTGTCCCTGGTAAATTTGGTCTTAAAAAAAAATATCGTGAACCCAACACCTCCCATTTTTAATTCCCTAATACGACTTTTCAACACATAATGTTGTCTTCCATTTAGATATTGGTGTCCATAAATAATTATGGATTCATAGAGGGAAATATCAACCAACATGGAGTGAACTATTTAGCTCATCATGCATGTTAGATATACATTATTTATTATTCAATGTATGGAATGCATCAAGCAGTGAGCTAATGACTGGTTCACTACATGGTGCTTAATGTTGCACAATTTTAAACATCATGGAGTGAGATAATCATTGGCTCATTTGCTGGTACATGTGACTATTAAATACACTTTATTTATTTTTTAATAGACATTATGTACCAAATAATCAATAAAGACAAATAGTAGATAAATGTGATAAAAATAAATAAATAAATTATATAGTCTCCCACATTATATATTGCAATTGTTATTAAGTCAAATTCTTTTGACTTTTTATTATTTTTTATTTGTTTGTTAAATTTTTATAATGTTTGATATATGAGATGTGATGATGATGGTTAATGTCTATTGAGACCAAAATTGGTTTACCAGACCTTAAGAAAAGAAAGAGATTACTTGGACTTCTTTAAAATGTTATTTCAATGTTTGAAAATCATTAAGATAAGAGTTCCAAGATAACTGAAGTTTTGATGACTTAGAAAGTTAGGAAGGTTGGTATTGTGACAAATATTTGGAAATTGGGATCTAATTTGGGTATTAAATGTAATTTTATATTAATTATTTTTCAAATTTTAAATTTTTTATATATTTTATATTAATTAGTTTTCATTTTAAAATTTAAGTTTAAAATTTTTAATTGATTCTTAATTGTGACGACACAAAATTTATGTAGTTGGAAAGAGATTTATAAAAAATTAATTAATTAAATTTTAAAAAATTCCTAAAATAAATCATTACACTACATAATCTTTTAGGTTGTATACATTGATTTTGACTTTAATTATTACCAGCATAGATCCATCTTAACCTTGGACCTATCAAGCACCGAGAGGGATCGAATCTCTCTAGGTGAAAACCTTTTTTAGAGTGAAAAACTTGAGGAAAGGTTAAATATTTGCACCTCTAGATATTTGATCCCTCTTGGTGCTTGATAGATCTAAGGTTAAGATGGATCCATGCTCATTTAATCCATTATAAAATATTTTAATTTATTAAAAAATATTAATATATTTTTAGTATATTAATAAATTTTATATTATATTACTACCTCCATAATCACTACATTGTTTTGGTGATCTATTAATTAAAGCTAGGGAAATTGAAACATAACAAATTCACACCAATGTATATTTTTCAATATATTAAAATATTTTATAGTATATTAATACTGGCATAGATCCATCTTAACCCTAGATCTATCAAGCGCAAAGAGGGATCAAATCTCTCAAAGTGAAAACATTTTTTAGAGTGCAAAACTTGAGGAAATGTTAAAGATTTTCACCTCTCGAGATTTGATCCCTCTTGGTGCTTGATAGATCCAGGGTTAAGAATGATCTATGATGGATTAATACATTAATATTAATATTAAAGTATTAAAAAATGTTGGAATACTGAGAGAGGGAGGTGAATTAGTATGAGCACATTTATTACTTTTAACCACAATATGTATTGTTTAAATTTATGAGAAGTTCATCAATAGAATTCAAAACATCATGAGCAGTATAAATAAATAGTGAAAAATGAACAACCGCACAAGTACACAGTACACCAGAATTTTACATGGAAACCCAATGTAGGAGAAAACCACAAACTTATTTTCTTATATGTTAGAATAAATACATTCATAGGAAGCACCAACTTCCTTGTTTTCCAACTACAACTAGAAGGAGGCTATTGTAGATTTTAACCTTGTACAATATTTACTGCAAATAGATTTTAAATCAAACAACGGAAAAGATACAATGGAAAATAAAAACATTACATAGATATTTTCCCCCCTGGAAACCCAAACTGGGAAAACCAACATATTCTATATTCATTCATTGTGATACATTGTTTACAATACAATATACATATAGGATCCAACGACATCCAAAACCTTAACCCAATGACCTTGATTAGTCCACAACCCTAATTCCTTAATCGAAAATAGAAAACCAACGACAAAGAAACCATGTGCCGAAAAACCACCTAAATATGTGACCTAAATTTGTTACTACTTGTGCAAAGAATATAACACATACCCAACAACTACAACCCTCTAGTTTCTCAGGCTCCAAGTTGAAGGAAGCTATAACTCCTTTAGTTTTCCGGTACCAACCAGAAGGAGGCTATAACCCCCTTTCCTTGCCTTGTCTTGTCGCCGTAAAATATAAATGGAGACCAAATTATCACTACCACAAACTCTTTCAATCCTGTCACCGTAAGACATGTCACTATAATACTTGCCACTATAAAACTTGTCACTGTAAAAATGTCACTATAAAACCTATTACTGTAAAACATGTCACTTCAAACTCATCAACCAATTAGATATGATCACTTAGATATCATACCCACTATCACAAGTGTATAGCTCAAACCATATACCCAACATCATAAATATATCTCTCTAAACATGTGCCATACATGTACCAACATCCATAAACAACATATAATGAACTATCACATCAACCATGTATCATCACAGTTATGTAGCTTCAACCTGTACCAATACCGTCAACAATACATCTCTACCAAAATACCTAAAACATGTACCAAATGACACAATATATGCCTCAACAAAATACACAAGAATGTGTGTCAAGTACAACCAACAAGTGTACCAGTAATGTGCCTCTACAGATCTGCCTCATACAACATGCACTGATGGGTGTTCTATATGCACTAAATCCTTTAATTAAATTGTCAACCCAGGGTAGGTAAACTTAGAGTTGTAGCACTATATGTGCCAAGGCAGAAAAACTAGAGGAAGTATAGTCTAACTAAGGAGATGTTCTATCTAAGGGCTAATATTCTTAAGAAAAGACTATCAATGAGAAAACCCTATGAAGGAACTTAAACTATTTACCCTAAGCAACTTTTAAACAATGGATCGATGAATTGTTCCTAAAGAAGCAAATGAAAATCCTACTTTGAACAAGTTAACGTATTAAATCTTAATGAGAAAAAGCAAGTCATCTATTCAATCTATTCAATTTAATGAACAATAGAAACAACAAACTAATCTAATCAATCTATTCAAATTAATGAGAAGCAACAAGTAAGCAAATAACCAAGCAAACAAGTAACCTAATAAAACTTATTCAGCAAGTAAGCTAATCAAAACTACTCAACAGGTAACTAATCAAAACTATTCAGCAAGTGAACTCTATTCTTAAGATAAAACTCATAATTACTTCTAATCTTCAAAGGGAAATCTTAACCTACTTAATGAAAATCATTATGATAGTATTCAAAGATTAATCAAAAACTATTATTAATCTACAATAGCAAGAACTTCAAATATAATGATGATGATTATGTCTTTTGTGTCTTATGACATCACGATGGCATCTAACAATTAGTGATATCTCAAGAGGAATAATTTCAATATTAACTTCTATGGAGAAATGAAAAGAATGAATCAAGCAATCTAACAAGAGCTTATCCATCATAGAAGAAATATCAACTATCCTGAAAATTCCATGTGATCTCTCGATTTATGCATTAATCATCAATAATAAGAAAACACTATTCTACTTAATTCAAATGCACTTTTATTCTAACTTAAGAAAATTCATACGATTAGAAACTCATAACTAAAACTTAAGTCAAACTCAAACTTCTATTTAGAATTGCAATTTAAATCTAGAATGGAAATTTCATAAAATAAACTAAGCTAATCCTATTATTAACAATTCAAATTGCAAGTCAAAATGCTTATAAAAACATAATTTAAATTATACTTCTACCTCAACATACTAAAACAAAATTGATAAGCAAACTAGATAAGCAAACTGAGAATTAAAATCAATACTAGAAACTATTCATCCATCGAAACTTTGCCAAGAAAATCTGTACTCTGTGGTAAATTAATACTATGTTTTAGCTATTCTATTTTAACCTGCAAAAACTCAAATTAGCACTTAACACACAACAAAGCTAGTCGCTAAGCTTGCAATCTGTTTACTAATAATTAAAAAGACACGACATATTAACAACTATCCTTTACAAGCAACCTGCAAAAAGGAAATTGAAACAATTAAATTATGAACAACAAACACACATCATGTAAAGTGATAAAAACACATATAATGGAAAATGAAAGAAATAAAATTTGCACAACTCAAATACACAAGATAACTATCTAACTATTCACCCAGACCACTGGTGGGCCCCCCCAGTAGGTCATGGCTATTCCTCAACAACAAATCGTGAGCTAAATCAACACCGTTCTAGTCATTAAATAAAAAACGCAATCTAGCACACGTTTGTGGAAATGTCTGAGTTACACAACAAAACGATTCTAACAATTCTTGACAATTCTTAACACTTTGTCTAACCACTATTGTGGTATTTATAATAGTTACAATTTGAGGGGTCGACCACTGGAACGGTTGACCTCCACTAAAAATGGAAAATTCCATTAAATACGTTATAACTTCCTTTGGCTTCTAGAAACTGAATGAGCCACTCAACGCTAAGCATAACAGCTTAATCCGATATGTCAAGAGCTCAGTAACTCGAGGCCACGAGGGTGAACAAAACCCATGTCGCTGATTCACCCAACAGAGGTCGTTGATATAACAACTGCCAACTAGCACATGTTTTTAGTGCTGGACGCAGTCCCGGATGAAGTACGATATGTAGTGTTGGATGGAAAAATGCCTTGCGATTTTGACCTATGACACGCAAATCGCACATTAGCTTCTCATAATCATTAAATCAAATTCAATTAAACTCAAAAACATCACAAAACATCAATTACATGTACCTGGTATAAGCTACGACGATTTGATATAAAAATCCTTCAAAACTTATTCAAAATAGTTAAATAGACATATAATACCGGTCAAAAAGGATTTAATCAGCATCATTAATTAACCAAATCACGAGCCCAACATTACCCCCACACCTAAGATTTTGCAGGTCCCACTTCAAACAAAAATGAATTGCCCCATATGACTAGAATTGCAGAGCAAGGGAAGGATTAGCTTTAGAATCTTCTTGCCCTGAAGACTTTTTCTTTGCCTTCTTGCAGTGTTTCAATTGTGCACAGAGGCTACGATTTTCATTGGTCATTTGGTCAACCAATATTTTGAGGGAATTCACCTTTGCTTGTAGTATTACATTGTCATGGTGGAGATGTCTATCCATGGTCTTCCTCTCTTCCAATTGTTGCAGTAGCTAAACATTTTCCTATTGTAACTTTTCAATGGTTGGAGTATGATCAGATATCTTAGAGGAGGGCTTGAATCCATTGAAGGATGTAGAGATTCTATCAGTTTTTGGATTTGGGGTAGGCATCTGTGAGGTAGGAGTAACAGGGGGTTTATGAGGGGAAATAGGTTCAGATTTTGTCTCTCTATTAGGCTCCAATTCTTCTGCAGACACTTCCCTAAGTCTTTTATGAGGGATTTCGAGATCGAAAGATACTTGGATAGGGTCCTAAGTGTTTGGAGGTTTTTCATAAGGCTTTTGTCTTGTATTTCAGGCACTTTTTCAAAAAGATCCTCCTTTGAATCGATTAGCTCCTCTCTTATTTTTGGGGACTACAGGGAAGTCCTGTTGAATTACCTCTTGTAACTTTTTGGATGCAGGATCAATAGATGTTGAGGAAATTGGAGAGTTATCAATAGGCTTCTTAGTCTTCTTGCCTGATGAGGCTGCAGGGGTATCAACAAGTTTCTTAGTCTTTTTTTCTGGTAACATGATAGCTTGAGTAGGAGGGTTTGGAGTCTTCAGAGAATGGGGTTTGGATGGAGTAGCAGTCCCTAGATCAAGTGTTTTCTTGCTAGTCTTGATTGTAAGGTGGGGGTTTGAAAATTGATAAATGAACTCATCCCATGTTTTCTCCTGTTTTTCCAACTCGGCTATAACAAGCAGTTTGATGAGGTCATGGTGGAATAGGTTGTTATGGGGATTGGTCACATTATTTAGTACTTGGGAAGACATATTCTCAAGACTTTTTAAGAAGTAAAAAGGGAAATTCAATGACTTATTGAATTGGAAATGAGCTAATAATCGAAAATGGCAGGCTTTAAAAATAAAATATCTACCTTCACAAGTGATCATTCTGGTGATGACTATCAGAGGGTTAATTATCTCCTCTTTAATCCACTCCTTGAAGTATCCATTAGCTCCAAATATATTCTGAAACTCAGGTTTGATGACCCTATTGTATCTCACTCGTGGCAACTGGTGGTGTTTAAACCAGTGGTCTCCAACTCTCGGAAGCTTTGTAGCTGAGGCAATTGATTACTTAGAGACCATGAAGTTCAGAGACCCCACGCGTGCCATCCTTCCATCGAATCCGAGGGATAATTGTATAGAAACGTCATCATCGTGGCCCTGTATATGGGCCAAGAAAGGTCCTCATCCTACGTGAAGGAAGACTTCCCTGCACTGTACGAACTTGGGGATAGGAAAGAGGTCAACATAGGAGGATGGCTCATATAGTTTGGGCATGGTGAAGGTGTGGAGAGTGAATAGAGGGTAGAATTTGACAGAGGATGAGCGAAATTAGGAAAAGGATGAATGTGATTAAGGAGAGGGATAACACAATTGAGTAGAGGATGAGCATAATGCATAAATGGGATAAAAATTTGAGTGATCCCTCCATTTTTTAATGCACCCAAGGTGGAAACGGTTGAATTCACTGATGAATTCATCACGCATGAGTTGCCATGTGTGAGCATGAGTGCGCCAATTTCAAATTCGAAGAGCATATTTTGGAGGCAATCGTAATGATGAAGGAGTTAGATCAATGTCTAAGTCTTTGAATTGGACATTTGATCATAAAAATGTTTAAGAATTATATCATTTAATTCTCAATTGCCATTTAACTAACACATGAACAACCAAATAAATTTAGACAATTCCTGGTTACCTGAAATCGTGGTCATTTACTGTGTGTATACATCTCATCTAATCCTTCATATGGTGCGTTATCTAGTCATCCATATGGCACCCCATATAGTCTTTCGAATGGCACTTCATAAGACACTCCTTATGGTATTCCTGTGCAAAATGAAATTTGTTCATCTTATAATAGATGTTTTATCCATAGCACCCAGTCTTAAAACACTTTTGAGTCACAATGAACAGGAGAAGAGGCAGGTTAAGAGTGTTCCATTATTACTTGTTTTTCCATCGTGCTCACATAATCTGTTCTTCTATCTCGCATATTATAAGGCATGTAATCACAAATCTGTAATGAACAATCTGTAACAAAAAAAACTAGTTAAGAGGTTTGTCAAGGAAATGTACAATAGTTTATAACACACAAGGAATATTTAGCATTTCAAAATAAAATAATTCTTGATATAATAGCCTGTATCATGAAAACAATATACAATGTTTTTTACAAAGATTCTACTTCTTCTAGGCAGTGTTGTCATTTGTCAACTCATGAAACCCCTCCCCCACACCTAAGTATTGTGACACCTCACAATAAAAAATATAGGAAACTAGTCAATTCTCCCAATAGCCAAAAATTTACAGCTTGTTAAGTGTAGAGATAACTTTCACATATTGGCCTAACGAGACGGTTATAATATGGCCCCACCTATAGGATAGGATATCCTATATATAGCTAATAAGAGGTAGGAAAGAGAGTTTCGAAATAGTCTCAAAGTTAGTTCCCAATGGAAAATTTATGGACTTCATTAACCTTAGCTTAACCATACATACTTCGTGTCAACTTTGTCTACAAGTAATGTCGTACATCAGGAAAAGTTTAATATTTAGGAATTTTTTTATTTTTTATCAAATTATCATCCTCACTAGGTAGAATGCCTCACTTCCAACAAGCCTGTTCAGTACCTCGACAAGTTTACCTAGTCATACCACAGGTCGATACCCGCTGCTAGCAGACCTGTTCAGTATCCCGACGGGTTAGCCTCTTACACCCTCAAATACTAGCCCTCCATCTTTTAAGATTTTAATATAATATTTCTTTGTGCAAGAAGATGGGGGGACAACTCTAAAAAAAACATTTTCTTTTTCTTTTATTTTTTAGATTAGGATGGTATTTGTGTTAGAGGATGACTCTCCTTTATATATTCCTTAGTGATTGTCCTGATGTAAGGGGTACTTAAGAGGATGTATCCTATCTGAAGATATGATATAATCAAGTATTTTTTAGTGTGTAGTGGATGGTACCATTGGGAAAGAACAAAAAGGTATCTTTAGGCTCAACTCACTTTTTTTTTTTTTTTTATGTTTCCATGGCTAACAGCTAATCATACCTCCTTGTTACTCTTTAATAAAGATACTTTACTCACTTACTCAAGGTTCTTGGGGAAACTGTACGAGTGAACTCTAAGCTTGATGGTTACGGTATCACTTCCTAATATAGTGGTGAAGGTTTAAGAGAAATTGTTATTTAAGATGGCTTGAGAAAAAGAAGATGAAAATTTTTGCAAAAATATGGCTAATTACAGCAAGTCATTACTCAATTGATGCTTGACAAACAACAAGGTTCAAGTATAGTAATATTTTGAAGAAAAATACTTCCTTTAAATCTCCTTGAAGCTATCTATTCTTGGTGAAATAAATACCTACAGAAATCTCTAGAATTTTCTATCAACAAAATTCAAAATTCTTTACATATGTATAGTAAAAAATTTAGAAAACATTCAGGAACAAGGGGGGAATTCCCCATCTACTAAGGCCAATTCTTTTTCAGTTGACATGACCTATAGAAAATCTTCTTTGGAAATGGGTCTGTGATAAAGTTTGATTCGGTGTCCATTTACTATAAAGGAGACTTGTCCATCAACACTTGTTTTGATTTTCATAGCTCCATTGTCATATACAGTGACTAACTTGTAAGGAACCGACCACCGAGTGCTAAGTTTTCCTTTGAAAGTTTTAAATTGGGAGTCAAAAAACAAATCCAAATCACCAGGTTGGAAGTGTTTCTTCTTAATAAACTTGTCATGCCACTTGTTCCTCTAGTTTTGGACTAATATTGTTCATTGGATAACATCTTTCTTGATGTCATCCAACTCATTTAATTATAGGGCTTGTTGTTTTTGAGCCTCATCTAAGTTTAATCCCAATTCTGCGGCAATACAAAAGGTCCTTACTTGGAATTCTATTGGTAAAAGTACTTGTTTCCCATACACTAGCTCATAAGAGATATGTCGAGTGGTGTTTCTCCAGGTGGTCCGATATGCCCACAAAACCTATGGAAGCCTATCATCCCAATATCGATGATGCAATTGAATAGTCTTGGTTAGGATAGCTTCTAGAACTTTGTTTGTGGACTCTACCTGACCATTATCTTGTGGGTGGTATGGAGAAGACTTGCAGTGCTTAATCCCATATTTATCTGTTAGTTCTCTCATCATCTTGGAAGTGAATTGAGTGCCTTGGTCTATAACAATTTCACAAGGAACACCAAAGTGGGTAAATATGTGTTAATAAATGAATTCGACAATGGATTGTTCTATAGACCTACATAGGACTTTTGCCTATACCCACTTGGTGACATAATCTGTACAAACCAAAATAAAATTATTCTTACGAGACATGGGTGAAATTGGTCCTACAAAGTCAAGGGCCCATTTCCCAAAAGGTTCTATCATAACTTGGGAACACAAGGGAATTTTGTCAGCTGACGTGGGTCTTGTTATCCTTTGAAAACTATCACAACTCCTCACATGCTTGGCAACGTCCTTGAAAATGCTAGGACAATAGTAACCTAAATGTAACACCTTATATGATGTACGTTTGTCAGAAAAATGGCCACCAGAAGGTCCATCATGACAACTTCATAGGATTTCTGGTATCTCATCTTCTCGAACACATCTATGAATAATCAAGTCTGGACCAGTATGAAAAAGTTCATGACCAACCCAAGAGTAATTGGCACTTTGTGTAATAATTCTATGCTTTTCATGAGGTGACAAATGAGATGGTAACTTCCTAGTAGCCAAATAGTTTTCCATATCTGCAAGCCATGGGGTATTTATAGAGAGGGTAAAAAGGTGCTCATCTGAGAAACTATCATCAACGGGAATATCATCATCCTCATTTTTTATGCGTGAAAGGAAATCCACTACCAAATTCTCCTTTCCAGGTCGACCAAGAATGGTGATATTGAACTCTTGCAATAGAAGGAGCCACCTAGTCACTCAACCATTAGTAATGGGTTTATTCATGAGAAATATAATGGCGGAGTGATCTGTATGTACAAATACTTCGTAACTTGTGATGTAGTGGCGAAACTTATTGATAGCATGAACTACTGCCAATAATTCATTTTTGGTAACTATATAGTTTAGCTCGACAGGGGACAAGTTCTTTCTCACAAAACAAATGGCATAGGGTTGCTTGTCTTATCTCTTCCCTAATACTCCTCCTATTGTAGTGTCAGAGGCGTCAATGGATATATGAAATGGGAGAGCCCAATTGGGCCCCCTAAGAGCTGGTGCCATAGGAAACTTAGCTTTCAGAGTTTCAAAGGTGGCTTGACACTGCTCAATCCAAACAAAATCAACATATTTTATTAACAATCAAGACATGGGTGCAATAATCTTTGTGAAATTTTCAATAAATCCCTGATAGTACCCGACATGTCCAAGAAAGCTTCTCACCTCTTTTTGAGTCTTGGGGGGTGGAAGTCTGAAAATGACCTCAATATTAGCAAGATCAACTTCAATCCCTTTAGATGAAATGTTGTGTCCTAGAACCACTCCTTCAGTCAACAAAATTTTACATTTTTCATGACTTAAAGACATGTTCATTTCTTGGCATCTGATAAGGAATTTTTCTAAATTATCTAAGGCTTCCTGGTAAGTATTTCCATATACTGTGAATTCATCCATGTATACCTCCACACAATCATGAATAAGATCAGCAAATATCCCTAGTACTTCTCATTGAAATGTGGCAGGAGCATTACACAATCCAAATGATAAGACCCTATAGGCATAGGTGCCCCAAGGACAAGTAAAAGTATTCTTGTCCCAGTCCTCGGGTGCTATGAGAATTTTATCGTACTCGCTATATCCGTCTAAAAAGGAGAAATATTTCTTTCCATACAGGGTATCCAAGACTTGGTCAATGAAAGGAAGAGGAAAATAATCCTTCAGAGTGGCCTTGTTAAGATCTCGGAAATCAACACAAATTCTCCATTTCCTAGTCACTTTCTTTGGAACCACTACAAGCGGGGATACCCATTTACTGTCGGAAATGGGATAAATAAATATGACATTTAATAACTTTTGGATCTCCTATTTTACTATATGTTTGAGTGTTGGGTTCATCCTCCTCTAGGGTTTCCTAACAGTTGTTACTTCCCCCTGGGTATATATTTGATGAATGCATGTTTCAGGGTGTATACCCTTCATGTCAGTGTATTCCTAGGTGAATGCACTTCATTGTTTTTTAAGGATACTCACTAACTACTTTTGTTGGTCTGCATTTAGTCCAGAGTTTATACATAGAAATTTCCTTGGACTAATCTCGTAGGGCATGGTATAAGATGTGGCAGACTCATCTATATTGAAGATAAAAGATGTCGGAGATGAAACTAATGGGTCCAATTGTTCCTGAAATTCTTCCCCAAACATGTACTCAAATTGGGGAAAGGATTGTGGAAAATCAACACACGTGATAGCAAAAATAATTGGTTTAGCACATTTTCCGTTGTGTGCTCCTGAAGTGCCCATGAATGATCACTTGGAAACACGAGGTCTTCCTAGTCCTCATTCTCATATGGACATTCAAGCCACCATATATTCTTCATGATAGGATGAGATGGTGGATATATGGTGAGCTTCTAGATAGAGAATCCATTTGAGATGGTCATTTTTCCCTCTCTAGAGCCAATAAATGTACTTGTTGTGGCTAAACAAGGTCTTCCCAAAATAACGAGATGGCCTTTGGTAGGATCCTTTGACTGGATGACAAGAAAATCTACTGGGTACTCCCATGAAGCTAAAGTAACTATGATATCATCCAAAATTCCTTCAGGTATAACCCTAGTCTTATCTGCTAATTCCAAAATGGTTGTGGTAGGCCTAAGAAGAGGTTTTAACTGTAATTCCTCCAAGGTAGTAATGGTCATAACATTGATGGCTTCCCCTAGGTCTATGAGAGTGTTCCCAATGGAAACCTCATTAATGGTTATGGTCACTACGGGGTTTCCTGGGTTCCCATATTTTTCTACCTTAGGCTGCTCTGATATGTACTCAGAAAGTTCTCCTATCAAATGTACTATTGGAGGATCCTTCTGCTTCCTTCCTAGCTTCTTAATACACAGTTATTTGACCACCTTACTGTATATTGGAATATCCTTAATGTCTTGAAGCAAGGGAATCTTGACACAAATATTCTTCAATTCATTCAAGTGTCAAATTCCGGTCGGGTGGTAGGTTTCTCAATCACTAATCTTTATGGATAAGGAGGGGCCTTCGTAATTTATGAAGTTTCATTTTGGGGAAGCTTGGGTTCTTGGTCCTTAGGAATAATAACATCTTCCTACCTAGTGTCATCTGTGGGTTGTTTGGGGGCTCCCTCTTCTTCTTATTGTTGGAGCATAACCCTAACTTACATTGTGGGTTCTCGATTTTCTCGATTTATTCTTGATTTTCTTGATTTATTCATGATTTATTCAAACTCCCCCATGAAAAAACTCATCTATGATTGGGGAATGAACACCTCCTCTTTGAGTGAGAGATTTATTCCTTAATTAATGATTTTTTCCGTTACTATTATTAGTAACTACTATTTTGAGTCAGTGAAGTGAGTTGGAACTACTTCTCTTGTCAGTTAAGTGAGCTTAAGTGAGCTAATGCGCATCACTTGAATCTTGTGGAAATTAATGAGTGTGTGACATGTATATTTAGTGGTCTAGGTCGAACTATATGGTCTCCCTTAGCTTATGACACCCATTTTAGCTATTTCTAGTTTTTTTTTACTAGAATTTCTATGTTGGAAATTTTATATATTCACCTCCTCTCTTCTTTTTGAGGATGGTTGCTCATGTATATTCATTTTTTATTAATATATATCTCTGATTTATGGAGCAAAAAATTTCTCTCATCTCTTGAATATCGACAAATTGTTTGTGTTCAATTTAACTAGAATTCTAGATCTATCGGGATTTCTGTAGGAATTCTACATGGTATCAGAGCTAGATTGAATCTAGTGGATTGTACATGGTTTTATTTTCAGGTATAGATCATCATGAGGTGCAGCAAGAAGAAATGGGTCATCTCTCTCAGCCCACAAAACTCATTCTAAACCCTTTCAATTACTTCGAATGGAAGATAGAGATCTCTCTGCTCCTCCGAAGCAAAGGGCTTTACCGGGTAACAATGGGAACGAAGAAAGAACCGGCTTCTGCAGCAGAGAAGATAAAGTATTTCAATAAATTAGATGAAGAAATTGGGTTGATATGCCTATCAATTTCCAAATATCTCCTCTTTCATTTCAGTAGAGCCACTACTCCCGATGCGGTCTGGACCACATGGGAAGGACTATTCGGCAAGCAGGATGCAATGAGAGTGCATCAACTAGAGAATGAAATCATATCCATGGATGATTTTAGGGGTTAAATTTCGCTCATGGGCTAATTTTTCATGGTTTTTCCAAAAACAAGATTCACTATTTTAAAAATGATTCACCCAAATTCTATAGGATAAAATTATTTTACCCTAAAAATCGCCAAAATTTTATAAAAACTATATAAAATCCTTAGAAATTTGAATATTTTTACAAAAATATCGCCAATCATTTATAGTTGGCAAATGAAGGATTAGAAAGATTCGCCAAGGTTTCTATATTTTAAAATAAATTTCCATCCTTAAAATCATCCCTACTAATATCCCTAAGTCCAATTCATTTCAGCAACCTACAAGAATTATTCACCAAGTTCAAATCCCTCCTCGTTGAAATTAATGCATGCGGATTCACGAAAGAGGAATAACAACTCATCCTTTCAATTCTCTCGAAATTAGGCCTTGAATATTCCATATTGTGTCGTCTTTTCAAGCATCTAAATTGACTCAGGAAAAATGGAAAATGCCTCCATTGAATGATTTCATTGCAGCATTGACTCAAGAGCAAGCTAAGTTATTCCAAATGGGTGCCATCAAGCGTTGCAAGAACCAAGCACTTGTGACTACTAATGCTCCAAAGAGCAGTGGAAAAGACAAGAAAAAAGGAACGGGTAAATTTCCTGAATCGAAGAAGGAGAGATCCACACAATCTTCAAATAACTCTTCTGAGCCTAAGGGTAAGAAGAAGAAGGAAAAAAAACTTTTCAACTACTGTTCCAAAGGTTTTCATCCCGAAGAAAATTGCATGAGCAAGACTATCGATGAGATGGCTAAGCAATTGCAGCAACACAATCTCACGGTGCCCGAAAATGCAAAGAAGAAAGATGATAACAGAACAGGAGGGAGAGCATGAGATGGTCATTATTTAATGGCTGTCACATCCACTCCATCATCTTGGATCCTTGATTTAGGTGCATCGAACCATATGGCTACATCAAAAGATGAACTTTACTCCATCGAAGAAAGCACCAGATCCCCAATTTACTTGGGAGATGCCACACCCGCAAAGGTGTGTGGAGAAGGAATTGTTGATCTTAAAGGGGGCTTCTTCACAAATGTGCTTCATGTTCCCTCGCTGTCCAAAAATATTCTCTCGATATATCAGATCATTCATTCCAGCTCTGGAAGGAAGGTGGAGTTCACTCCAGACTCCGCAGTGATTACCAACATTTCCATAGGCTCACAGCTTGCACATGGAATTGCAGATCACGGTTCTCATTTGTATTTCTTATCCCACTTTGTTCCTAAATCTATTAGCACTATATTTCTATCACAATCTAATGATATCAGCAGGTTATGGCATGAAAAATTTGGCCATATAAACTATAATTACTTGCATCAACTCAACAAGGAAAACATGGTAGAAGGATTGCCAACTATTAAATTCACAAGCGGTGTATGTCAAGGATGCATTCTTGGAAAGCATCCAGAGAAAAATTTTGACAAAGGGAAGGCACATAGAGATTTTTCACCTCTTGGGATGATTCATAGTGACATCATGGGCCCATTCCTGCAGCCTTCAATCAGTAAGGCTTGATATGTACTCACCGTCATAGATGATTTCTCTCGCTTTACTTGGGTATTTTTTTTGAAATTAAAATCGGATGTATTTGAATGCTTTATAGAATTTAAAGCACTTGCTGAGAATGAGTCTGGGTGTAAGATTAAGATACACCATACTGATAATGGAGGGGAGTGTTTCAACAAATATGTGCAGCAAATTTGTATTGATGCAGGTATACAACTACAACACACAGTGCCATATACACCACAACAAAATGATGTTGTGGAGAGGAAAAACCAGTCCTTAAAAGAGATGGACAATTGTATGCTACAATCAAAATCATTAGCTCCCAAACTATGGGATGAAGCTATTAATTGTGTAGCATACATTCAGAACCAAGTTCCTCACAAATCACTCAAAGGCACCACTCCTTTTGAATGTTGGACTGGTAAGAAACCGAAAGTGTCGCACTTTCGTATTTTTGTCTCATGAGCATGGGCTCACATTCCGACAGATAAGAGGAAGGCTTTGGAGACTCAAAGTGTTGAATGAATATTTTTTGGATATACTGAAGGTGTCAAAGGATATATATTTCTGGACACTCACATTGAAAAGTTCATTCTAGCTCGAAGTGTGAAGTTTGAAGAAGAATCATTGCATGATTTTTCAGAAGACCCTGCCGAGGAACCGCTTGTTGTCACTGATGAGGAGGAGTCGAAAACTTCTTAGAGAACTTCAGAGAAGACATAAGATAATACTTTTGGGTATGATATAGAGGATGAGGAGCATGCCATCGCTGCTCCAACTCAATTTCCAACTTGGGCAGAGAAAACCCTGCAAGATGCAGGTGAACTAGTCTGTGATCCTGCAGATACAAGAAGGACTAGATCACAGTTTTTTGGGGCTCCTAAAGCCCTAGCTTCCATAGAACCTTTGCTTCCCATACATTTCTATATTTCACTTGTTTCAGATCCAAAATCACACTCTGAGGCTACTGGAAACCCACTCTGGGAGGCTGCCATGGATGAAGAGTACTCTGCTCTTATGGACAACAACACATGGGATTTGGTTCCACTTCCGAAACGAAGAAAGATTGTTCAATGTCGATGGATATATCGAAAAAATATTTCTGTATATGGTGAGATCAGAAATTACAAATATTGACTTGTCGCAAAAGGATACTCACAGGTACATAGCATAAACTACACAGAGACATTTGCACCTGTTGCAAAAATGGACTCCATTCGACTAGTTTTGGCCATTGTCGCTTCTCGCAGATGGGAAGTTCATCACATGCATTACATCTGTGAGTTGATACATGATAGAGTCATTTCACTTCAGTACTTCCCCATATAGTAGCAGGTTGCAGACATCTTCACCAATTCCTTCACTGAAAAGAAATTTTCAGAATTGAGAGCTATGCTCTGAGTGGTGGAGACAACTGAGTAGGTCACTTTTGGCCACTTAGCATTTTTTTTCCCTCTTTTTTAGGGGGGGTTTCCCACAAGGTTTTCCCTCTTTCCTCTTTTCATGAGGATTTCTTTTATGTAATGAGTACCTAAAATGGCCAAGTTGTCGCGACTCAAATATTTTGTCATTATGGTTAGGCTTAAGGGGGGGTGTTGGAGCATAACCCTAACTTACATTACTTTATACCTATATTAGACTCCTAGATATTGGTTAATACATTCATTTACACTTTATTTCACCTAATTTGGCCACATAGATAAGAAGGGCACCTCATCCCTAGATTTTAGGGAAAACTGCTAATTTTAGATCAAGACTCAACTCCTGGTTCTTGATTTTCTTGATTTAGTCTTGATTTTCTTGATTTATTCATGATTTATTGCAACTCCCCATGAAAAAACTCATCTATTATTGGGGAATGCGCACCCCCTCTTTGAGTGAGATATTTATTCCTTAATTAATGATTTTTTCCGTTATTATTATTAGTAACTACTATTTCGGGTCAGTTAAGTGAGTTGGAACTACTTCTCTTGTCAGTTAAGTGAGCTTAAGTGAGATAATGTGCATCACTTGACTCTTGTGGACATTAATGAGTGTTTTACACATATCTTTAGTGGTCTAGGTCGAACTATGTTGTCTCCCTTAGCTTATGACACCTATTTTAGCTATTTCTAGCTTTTTTTGACTAGAATTTCTATGTTGGAAATTCTATATATTCACCTCCTCTCTTCTTTTTGAGGATGGTTGCTCATGTATATTCATTTTTTATTAATATAAT
>ML778659.1:81992-105861 GCA_009831015.1 Picea engelmannii | reverse complement strand
TAACCTTGGGAACTCCGATTTCCCGATTGTCGATATGCCGACTCACTCCTGATTTCCGACACCTGTCCCTCAAATGGACGGTCTCGATACCTTCGGGATTTCGAGACTTTCGATCTCTCGTTTCCTTCAACCTCAGGAACTCCGATTTCCCAATGTCCGATATGCCGACGGTGCCTTGATCTTCGACACTTGTCCCTCAGATGGACGGTCCCAATCCTTGATGCCTCTGCTGACGTCACACGTGGTTTGACACGTGTTAGATCCTGCCACGTGTCACTCTGATTCGTGACTTTTATGTGCCTGAAGTGTTGAATCTACCTGACACCTGTCATTCCTTGGTTGTGCCACGTGTCATCACCTGGTTGTGCCACCTGTCATCACCTGGTTGTGCCACCTGTCAGTCGGGATTTCGCATATCGCGAAATCGAGATTTTCGTTGCATTGTTTTCTTTGCATGTTGAAACCCCGATCCCCGAAACTCTGATGGAGCCTCCAAGATGCCACGCATCCACACGAATAGACGGTCCAGATCTCATCCTCGATTCAATGGCTGATATTGAATCGTGATATCGCATATCGCGAAATCGGTGTTTCTGTTGTAATTGAACACAGGACTCATGAACCTCCGATTCCCGATTCTCCGATGCCACCTGTCCTCTGCGCTGTCACCTAGACCCCAGTAGGTGCTTACCTCCATAGAGAAATCACGCCGATTCTCCAATGCCACCTGTCCTCTGCGCTGTCACCTGGACCCCAGTAGATGCTTACCTCCATCGAGAAATAACGTATCGGGATATCGTGATTTTGGCGGTAGTGAGTTTCTTGTCACCGAGAACTCCGAAACGCCGAATACCGACTCGTCTAGATCTCCTGCCATGTGTTCTCACAAATGGACGGTTCAAACCACCTATCGAAGATCGCGGATCACAAATCCAATATACAGGAGTTCCATGTCCATGGAAACTCCGATTTTCCGATGAGTTGACCTCCGACTCTCCTCCGGATGTCTGACGCGTGTCCTTCTTATCCTGCCATCTCCGCAGTTGCCATCAATGACAACAACCATCGACACACATTCGTTGCTGGGTCAATATTTTCCAACAAATCCTACCTGAGTTTTGAATATCTTGAAGATGTTCTCAAGATATGAAGTCCTCATCTCCAGCCAAAATCATTGATGCTTCTCGAAGATGCATATCATATTGTACTTGTATATCTTCATATGATATTGAGATGTAGATATGTTGTGTATTGTTCATAGATACACTTTATATAGACATTTATATTTTGTCTAGTAGTCATATATGACATCGATATGCAGTGTACTTGATTGGAATCCATGCTTAGTTCATAACGAGCATGGGTATTCCTGCCTTGGAGAGATTATCATTATTTTCTTGATGGAATGCTCACAAACACTCATCACGGGCTCACTCAACTCTGTGCCTTCCCATAGTGTAAAGATATTGTAATGTATTTCAATCATCAGTTTCTCTTCTGACCTCACACCTTAGGGGGAATTCGTTATGGTCCAAAATTCCTTATATGTGCATACAAGACATTGGCCCATCCATTTTCATACTTTTCCAAAATACTACTGAGGATTCCTTTTAAAAAACCATTTTTTAGATAGTGTACGCGCTCCATTGCACTAATTTCTTGCATACACACATGTGTTGCATGCTTATTATCTCGCATACACACACATGTTGCATGCTAGTTAACTCGTGTTTACCTCCAAAAGTTGAAAAAAATATAAAATTGCACGGAATTCGACGAAGATTATGGGATATGGAGGGTTTTCTAACCATTTTACCCCTTGTATCCCACCCCCAAACCAAATAGCCATCATTTTCTCATATAAAAAGAGGTCTTGGGGAGTCATTTATGAACATGATAAAGATAATCAGAAAACTCTACCAAAATCCCTTCCCTTTCTTAGCCCAATATTTTCATCCCATTCTGAGTTTTAGTCTTAACCTTCCCCTCCAGATTTTTCTCCTTATGCAACCCTTGCTCGTTCCCTTGGTGATATGTTGGTTGTGAGAAGATAATGTGGCATTGATGCACTTGGATCCATGATAGAGGATCCCAGACTTGGTTCGTGGAGTGGTTTTCAACAAAGGTTGTAATCCTTTTTATCTTGAAATTGAATAAAAGAATGTATCCTTGTCCCAAAACCCTATGTTTATGTACTTTTGTTAATATTGGCATTTATATCTATGTCTAGAATTTTAAAGTGATTAATAGAGATTGCATATGTTGTTGCATTGTATTCCTAACCTTTTGCAGATCATGTTTAGGAGGACATTTTTGATCTAGGAGGTGGAAACAAACGAAATATGTCTACACCAAGTGCAAGAACAAAAGGTGCACTCATTGACACTATCTTTCCTTTCTCTTTCTTCACTTAGTTTAGATGGTTTTAGGGTAGATTAAGGATAGGTCAGTATTTTAAGGGAGTTACCTCTCTGTGTTTGTCTTAGACCCAGTATAGGAGGATTTTCCCTGTATCAGAATGCAACATGCTTGTGTACGTGGGCTATTAGTGCAATAGGGCATGTACATTATCCAAAAAATGGTTTTTTAAATGGAGGCTTCAACAGTATTTTGGAAAAGTATGCAAATGGATGGGCCAATGTCTTGTATGAATAGATAACAAATTTTGGACTATAACACCCATTGGTTGATGAACTAGTCAATCTGGTTCCATCGTCGATCAATCCAGTTGATTAGCTAATCCATCTAGTTCAATCATTAGTTCAATTGGTCGATCAAGTGATCAATTCGATTTCACCTTCGATTGATCCCACTCTTCCCTTGGAGAGTGAGGTCAAAGTGGTTGATCCAATACCACCCTTGGTCGATCCCAGTCCTCCTTTGAAGAGTGAGGATGTCACTAAAGTATTTCTTCTTACTATGGATTCTTCTGGACAAGGGGGTAATTCACCCATCCCAATGGAACCCCCTTTGAGTAATGAAGTCATTCTTTTTTATTGGGGTGCACTGCCAGAATATCGTCTCCCTTCCTATATACCTTTCCAAATCATTGTTCAGGTTTGTGGTAGGGACGTTCCTCAAACTATTTTTGATGAAGTTGCATCAACTAGTATTTTATTATCCATTGCTTGGCAAGATTTAGGTTCTCCTCAGCGTGCACCGGTCATTCGAAATCTGTTGGATTTTAACATAAGGGTTATTTAACCTTTAGGGGTCCTTCCTTATTTTCCTGTTACTTTAGGAGGGAAAAATTTCCATATTGATGTGATGGTATTCCACAACCCCTTGGATTTTGATCTTCTCCTCAGGTGAGACTATGTCTATGTTATGAAGGATCTTGTGTCCACTGTCTTTCGAATGATGTGTTTCCATCAAAATGGAAACATAGTGACCATATATCATATTTCATTAATTGGCCCTCATATAACGGTAAACCATCTGCCTTCCCTAAAAGGCCCTTATATGCAAGTGGCATCCACCCTACCACATGTCATTTATGTGGCAACCTGTCCCATGTGTTCAACTCTAAATAAGAAGGAATCTTTCCCTTCTTCTGATTTAGATCTGGTAGTTGACATGGTGATATCTTCTATAAGGATATTAGAGCATGATTTCCCTACCCCTATCGTGGCCCTCAACATTTATTCCTTCCATAGTGTAGTTTTTCCATCTAGAAAATATCTCTTAGAAGCAATGATTGAGGTTTGTCCCTTGAGATGTATTCCTTCCAGAGTATTATCCTCTTGGAATCCATGATTGAGGTTTGTCCCAAGCTCATTAAATATTGAAACAAGCTCATTTAATATTGAAACAAAGGTCTAGGAATCGAACCTAGAGGTCATGAGCATAGTTTTTTTCCTGTTTCAAGCTTGTTAAATAATGAAACAACCACCTTTCCTGTTGAATAGAGTCTTTCGTTATATCTCATAAATATTGAGTCGATTCGTTTGCTAGATCTCGTAAACATTGAGTCGAGTCTTTCACCAGACCTCGTAGATATTGAGTCAATTCTTTCATTAGATCTCCTAACTTAACATTCCTTTCATATGCCTTTTTCCATTGACCCTTTTTATCCATCTGGTACATAAATCAATGACAAAATAAGCATTGATGGATGAAGTCAAGCTAGGGGGTGCAGGTCTCCAGCCTTTAGACATCATGTTGGAGTGATGCCACTAGCTTCTATTGCGCAACTAGGGGAAAAATACCAACTATCCATGGGTCTCATTTGAAACCTTTGGACATTACATTGAGAATTTATGAGCTTAGTCTATTTTCTTTCTCATGCTCGTTAATACACGAGAATAGGTTACCAAGTATAATTTATATCTTTTTCGTACTCATAAAATCTTTATGAAAAATGAACTCTTTGGAGTCTCCTTTAAACTCTTTTTAGACTCCCTAAACATGAAATCATTGTCAACTCAGCTTTCTTCCTTTAACACTCGTTAAAAGGTTTGAAAAAGGGTATCTTTCGAGTGGTAGTTTATCTCTTTTTCGGCCTCGTGAGACTATTTACGAAAAATTATTGTCCTCTTGGAAGCCATGATTAAGGTTTGTCCCTTGACATGTATTCCTTCTAGAGTATTGTCCTCCTTGAAGCCATGATCAAGTAGTTGAATTTGAGCATAGTTTATTTGTTGATTTCAAGCTTCTTAAAAAATGAAACCAGGTTTGAGCATAGTTTTGTTATTTTCAAGATCTTTAGAAAATGAAACAAAGTTCAAGAAGAGTTCTCATTTTGGTGTCAATCTTGTTAAAAAATGAAACAAAGGGCCTCAAGCATAGTTTATAGTTTCAAAATTGTGTAAAAACGAAACCTACCTTGCGCGCATAGCTTTCTTCTTTGTGACAAGCTCGTTGAATATTGAAACAGAGGTCTAGGAATCAAACCCAAAGGTCATGAGCATAGTTATTTTCCTGTGTCAAGCTTGTTAAAAAATGAAACAACCACCTCTCATGTTGAATCGATTCTTTCTTTAGATCTCGTAAATATTGAGTCGATTCTTTCACTAGATATCGTAAATGTTGAGTTGATTATTTCACCAGACCCCATAGATATTTAATCAAGTCGTTCATTATATCTCCTAACATAACATTCCTTTCGTTTTCCTTTGTCTGTTGACCCTTTTTCTCCATCTGGTACAAAAATCATTGACAACATAAGTGTTGATGGATGAAGTGAAGTTGGGGGGTGCAGGTGTTATCAGACTAATCAGTAGGTGCGGAAACTAACAGATCTCCCTAGATCTAGAACAAAACAGGACAAGACATGACTCTTTCCCTAAGTTACGACCATTGAATTAGCTAGTAAGGAGTAACAAGTGTCATACCTTTGTATCGCTTCCTTGGGTCTCTGTTTCTCCCGCTTCACTTCGGTGCTCTCGTGAGGTCAATACCAACACAACACAAACCAACCAAAGTGACGATAGCAAAATGTATTCAATCGTCAACCTATGCGTATGATCAAGGAATTACAAAATAAAGTAAGAATGACTTTATGGGAAAGGGACATGCCGCTGTATCATATTAATTGAAGGTAGAAGATACAACCTGATCGCCTTGATGTTGCAAGATTCTTTTCAATGAATCTTGGTTCCAACACACACACTTGCTCTGTCCTTGCATGAAGAAAATCCAATTCCTCTTGATAGACCTATTAGAGTCTCCAAGCTTCTGTTCAAGCTGGGTTCTTCACACAATTCCTTCACCAATTCTTCAATTAATCTTGCTTAACCTTTTCCATGAGAATCCTTTCAATATATAGAAGAGGGTGAGATGGTTACATGGATGAGAATGATCCCACAAAATCAGGCAAACTAGTAAAATGACAACCATACGAATGCCAACCCATTTTCTAGAAGATTCCCTTCTAGAACCCTCAAGACTTCATCTCTTTTCCAAGCTTAAAAACAAGTTCGCACCTTGTGTATAGAGCACTTGTGAGAATTTCACACCCTAGATGAAGGTGGCCTACAAGAATGGGTCATTCTCACACCCTAGGCCATATGTAGCCTGCAAACTCCCTTTGAAAATATGTTTTCTGGAAGGAGATAAATGCCATTGTTCTCAGGAGAAAGTTCTTGTTGGGAACCTGAGTACACCATTGTTAATACATCACCAAGATGACCAAAATCATGTTTAACAGAATGCCCCCCAAAGTATGAGGCCAGAATTAGTGATAGTTGAAATACTTTGTAAACTGCGTGTGTGTGTCGGAAACCAGGAGCGCACCTAATCGAAAACCTGCAAACAACCAAGCATCTGAAGAATATCATACCAGTTCTGAGGTAGGCATTCCCATACTTATATCACAAACATATGACATCAAAAACATAGGTCATGACCACCAATCATACACCGTGGATCCATGATGTCAACATATTGCATAGCCACCAAGAATACACTGTGGATCCATGCAAGAAAATTCAAATTAAGACGACATAGCCACAATACATACAAAGTGGATCTATGTGTCAACAAATTATACATATTCCATCGCAACCTGGATCAAAGAGATGATATCTAGTGTCTTCAATCCCATCACCTGAAAGTATGAATCTAACCATGTGATTACATGTGCTGACGTCAAACATGGTAGAAACCACTTGATTATCGGTCGTTGATGAAACCATTAACAAGTGCGAGGGAAATTGCCATTAATGTCAATGACACCCAAGGTACACTAATACAATCCACCGAATGTGAACAAATGAGTTGAGGTCAAACATTCGACGAAATCTTCCGATCAGGGGTCAATGATGAAAACCCTCTGTCGAAAGCGAGGAAACCTGCCATTGAGGCATGCAAGTTCCAAGGTACCAAAGAATTTCTAAGTCTTGTTTCCGGATAATGAGCTGGAGTCAACGGAACAAAACTCGTCACAGGAGGGCCTTGATGTATCGCCCATCAATGACATGAAATGAGTAACAGATTTTAAAGGTGGAATAGAGTATGATGTAAGTTGAACTAGACACAGGGAAGGCTAACACAGAGAGAATGGACAACTGCAGATGGTCGACTCAATAGAGGTTTCAGATGAACTTCTCTTGAACATATGAACAACACGACCAATGATTTGGCAGCATTGACTCAGAGACGACTCAGGATATGACCTTGTAGCAAGTTGAATGAGAGACAAATGGATTTCCAAAACCGGCTTCAGATAATGAATAAGGGGGTGTCATGTTCAAGAGCGACACTTACTGCCAATAATACGAAAATGAAAACACATCCCTTTCCCAAATTTTCCCCCACCATTTCTGGCAAGTACCTCTTTATTTTTATGCAAGCTTGAGGAGGATAACATATGCTTGTTGATGTAAGCTCATCCTCCGGATGAGTCCTTTAGAGTATGTTTAACAAACCCTAGGAAGGAGTGGTTTGGTCCCATTACGGGTCTTTCGATGTTTGTTTAACGAGTCCAAAGATAGAAAACTTGAAGGTTTTTCATGATTATAGAGTCTGGAAAAACACTCAAAAGAGAACTCTCTTAGTTCCTTTTTTGTAAAATAGTCTGATGAAACTGAAAAAGAGATAAATTATCGCTCAACAGACACTTTCTTTAAATATTTTAACGAGAGTGGAAATAGCAAGGTCGCTCGACAATCTTTTCATGTTTAGAGAGTTTGAAAAGAGCTTAAAGAGGACTCTAGGGGGTTCCTTTTTCGTATAACCTTGTTGAGCCCAAATAAGTGATAAAAGTGTGCTTGATTAAGTTCTCATGTATTTTCGAGCGTGAGAACGAACAAAGACCAAGCTCGAGGTTTTGTGCAAAAAACCATAAAAAACAACTTAAACATGCGATGAAAAAAGAGAAAAAATATGTATCCCTGTGTATGGACGTCGAAGTCGTTATGTCTGCAAAAAGTCACACTCATAAGGGCATTAGGCATTAGGTTTAATAAATAAAACAATTATAAAAACCAACAAAAATGGTAAAAGTAAATATAAGTGGGTAAAAGTTCTTTTTACCATAGTCATTGTAACTTTGCAAAGATTTTAGCCCAAAACCCCTCTTTCGCCCTTGAATTTTGGCGCTCGATTGCGGAGGGTACGAAAAACCATTTTGCGAACCGTCTCTAGTAGTGAGGTAAGCTCCTTGTCTTCTATCTTTTCATGGTTCAATTTTTCATTTTCATTGGTAAAATTCAAGTTTTTGAGCTTGTTTTAGGGATCAAATTTGTGCTCAAGCATTCTCGTAGGCTAGCCACACGAGACCTGCGAGAATGCATGATTCTCGCAGGTGGCCCCAAAGGAACCTACGAGAACGTCGCACTGTGCCAAACGGGCACCTGCGAGAACCACAAATTGAAAATTTTCTTTAATGTTTTCCCAATGAAAAATGTGCCGATGGTTGAAGAGAGTTGTTGACCTTCTTCTTATGGTTCTTGTGCAGGTATTTGACTATCACCATTGTTTTGGAATGGCGGAAAAGAGAGAATGAAGAATATGATGTTATTTTCGGGAATAACCCGGGCACCGTTGCCGCTTTGCGAGATTGTGGTCTTATGAAATTCTTTCGGATCCCAGGTATGAGGGCCCAAGTCAGGCTGTTGGAGTACCTCATTCATATGTGGGACGTGGACCAACAAGTATTCCACATAGGGGTCCACACATTGTCCTTGGATATCGAGGATGTTTATTTCTTGACAGGACTATCATAGCATGGGTACCATGCTAGCTTGACTAGTAGCCGAGCTGGTGCATTGCCTATGAGTGAATACTGTTGCTTGTACTGTGTTCTAGAGGTGGATAGAAGCAAAGGAAAAGTGGCTATTTGGGGGGTCCAAGATTTGACCCTTCATACTATTTTGTTCACCATTGCTCGTATGGTTGGGAGAACTTCTCCACACATGGATCTCCAGAGATACTTTCAGTACGCCATAGAGTGTATTGAGCCTCAGGTCTTTAACTGGGTAGATGCAGTCCTTCGTAGCATGAAGAGGCAGTTGACTAAATGCAAGAGAGGCAACCTGAATAAATTCAGGTACGACTCATTATTGGTGTCCTTCTTTCTTGAGAGGGTGCCCTTGCTGAGGTTGCAGGTTGAGTGGGGTCTACCGGATCTAGAGGATCAGAGGATGTTGAGGTGGTGTAACCTCATGGCCCGACATGTAGCTGGAGAAATCATCAAATACAATGATTCTTTCTTTGACTGGTTGCGACCATAGATGCTAATGGTCGATGATTATGCCTATGCCGGGTTGGACTTCTGAGGGGATCCGGACTTGGCCCTGCCTGAGGGCGCTCAGTGGGGAGATCTCGGTAAGAAGTACACATTTTTACTTTTTAAATATTTTTGTGAATTTTATCATATGCAAATGTCTTTTATATTTGTCTGAGGTCTAATTACAAAAATTCTTTTTTGATGACACATATGTGGGGCCTTATCGACCTTCAGGTACTTCTCCTATTCAACAACGAGGAGAGGTGGCTCCAGTGCCAGGATGGGACGCTGAAGATTATGAGGCAATGGAACAAAACTTAGAGGGTTTGATTGCAAACATTCCAGACATGCCTCTTGGAGAGGTCCTACGACGTTATCAGCGTCATACAGTGGGGGTGTCAGAGTTTGTTGGCCGACTGCTTCGTAGGGTTGCCCAAGAAGTCATGTGTTACCATGAAAGTCATCCATGACGTTACTTTGTAGAAGCTATGAGCTTCAAATTTTGAAATTTTGTTCCTCGGACATAACTTTTTTGTAAAAAAAAATTTGATCGTTATATATACATACGACATCTACCAGCTTATCTTGTGTTGTGTGACACTTGTGATGTGATTGATTTATAAATGACCCAAATGTCTGTCTAATACATAGTTAGCTAATGCATCAGTTAATGTATTTAGACATCTAGGAATATGTTGATACTAAATATAATCAAAATAACATTCCAAGAGTCAAATTCGCAAATATACCCTTAACAAAGTAGGAGTTTGAATAGCATAGACATTACTTAACTGTAGTACTATGAGCTGTGAATTGAGTCGCACAACCAGGTGATGGATACAGAGTGAGATAGAATCAATCACCAATTCGATAATGACGCTATACTCTGCAATATTATTGGTCACACAGCCGAGGAACACCCCTCGTAGAGTGATAATTTCATTTGTTGGGGCGTAAATTGCCCACACAGCAGAAGCAAGGTTCTGAGTACTATGGCTAGCACCATTAGCAAAGCTAATGTGGGGTAGTGAAGACTCTAACATCAGGAAACCAAACATAATGTCACATAAGCGCAGAGACCAGATAAAAAAAAAAACAAACTACAGTAGCACACAAGAAGTATGATACAATAAAATACAAGTACTCATGCACAAGTGATCTTATGCATAGTACTTCTTTAAGTACAACCCATTTCTGGGTTCACTCAAAGGGATATTGTCGTAATCTACTAACTTGTAGTCTCCTTTCTCCAAAAATC
This sequence comes from Picea engelmannii, assembly GCA_009831015.1. Classification (NCBI taxonomy): domain Eukaryota; kingdom Viridiplantae; phylum Streptophyta; class Pinopsida; order Pinales; family Pinaceae; genus Picea; species Picea engelmannii. The sequence goes on along the minus strand of ML778659.1, from coordinate 95,434 downwards.
GTCTAACGATATAAGGACCTCACCACATGGCTTCGAATTTTCTAGCTCCTAGCATATCTCGATCTTGTTCGTAAAGGAGAACTAGATCTCCTTCAGAGAAAACGTGAGTCTTGACATGTTTGTCATATTGGGCCTTGACACGTTTCTTATGGGCTTTTATGACTAGGGTAGAATCGCGTCGAGATTTGTCTAATCACATGAGATACAACAAACATTCTTCTTCTGCAGAAGTGTTTGGTAGGAGTTCGAAGGCTAGTTTTAAAGAGGGTATCTCGCATTCAATCGGGAGGATGGCTTCTAGAACATAGACTAATCGGAAAGGTGTAAACCTAGTAGCGGACTTAACGGATGTCCTGTAAGCCCACAATGCTGAAAAAAACATTGTGTGCCAACTTGTTTTGTGAATCCCTATCATTCGTCGAAGCATGGTTATGAGAACTTTGTTAATCGCTTCGACTTGGTCGTTGGCTTGTGGGTAATAGGGCGTCGAGTTTTCATGGCAAAGACCCAACTTTTCAGTGAGTTCAGACATCATGAAGTTTCTAAAGTGGCTACTGTGATCAGTGACGATAGCCCGAGGAACAACAAAACGAGCTATGATGTTATTGAAAATGAATAATGTTGCAGTCTTTCCAGTATTTTCAAATGTCATCATCGCCTCAGCCCATTTCGTAAAATAATCTATGGCTACAATAATGTATCCATGCCCCCTGGCCGAGTGGGGGTGACATGTCATGAAATCGATACGCCATTTTGCAAAGGGACCAACAGAGACCATAGGGTGAAGAGGAGCAGGATGTGATCGTATCTTATGATTATAGGTCTGGCAAGCGTGGCATTTTTGGACGGTGATTATGCAATCGTTAAATAAAGAAGGCCAAAAATACCCTGCTCGTAAGATCTTCTGGGCAGTAGAATACCCGGACATATGACCACCACAGGATCCAGAATGGCATTCATTTAAGGCTTTCTCAGCTTCGTCGAATGTGAGGCAGTGTCGAAAAGCTAAGTCAATCCCACGACGATAAAGAGTATCCCCGAGGATAATATATTGACAGGCTCGGTAGCATATTCGACACCGGTCAGTATTGGACAAATTGGGCTGGAAAGTCTGGGTTTGGAGATATATGATGATATCGCTGTACCAAAGATCATCAGAACTAATTAGGAAAAGGGATTCATTAGGTAATGAATTGGCTGCTACATTTTCCGTTTCAGAGTAGGGAAAGTCGCATATGAACTCAGCGAACACTAAGGACTTCTTGGACTTGGCTCGTTCAAATTCCAAGTCAAACTCCTAGAGTATCATGATCCATTAGGAGTATTTTCCCCCTATCAATTGACGTGTGAGAATGTGTTGCATAGGGTTGCAATTAGAAATTACCATAGTCTTGCGAGAGAGGATATAGTGCCGGAAATGTTGAACTACTTGGACAGCTGCCAAGGCCAGTTTTTTGACATGTAAATACTTGGTTTCGGTAGGCGTTAAACCTTGAATCAAGTAATAGATAACATGTTCGTCATGAGAATCATCCTCTTGGACGAGAACCACAGCAATGGTGTAATCTGAGGCTGCGAGGTAGAGGAAATAATCGCTACTGTAATCGGGGGGGGAAGAGAAGCGAAGCATGTGTCAGGGATAGTTTCAAAGCTTCAAAGGCTTTGTTTGCGGTGGTATCCCATACGAACTCAGACCATTTTTTGAGGAGTCGCGTAAATCCAAGAGTTATCTCAGCGTAGTTCAGGATGAAATGACGAAGAAAGTTTTCTTTCCCTTTCAAACTTTGTAACTGGCGAAGTGTAGAAGGAGGAGGGAGATTGAGAATCACCTCGACCTTTAAAGGATCTACCCTGATCCCTTGACATGAAATAATAAAGCCTAGAAGTCGGTCGGATTCTATGCAGAAAATGCATTTGTGAGGATTCAAGCGTATATGGTAAAAACGACAGTGGATGAAAATGGCTCAAAGGTGGATTGGATGATCAAATCGGTGCATGGAATAAGCGGGTAAGTCATCAAGATATGGTTGCACGATGTGCTTGATATCATGGAAGGCATAAGACATAGTGTGTTGAAAAGTTGCTCCAACATTCTTTAGACTGAAAGGAAGTTTCCGATAGGCGAAAGTGCCCCAAAGACAAATGAAAGAGGTTTTGTGTTGATCCTCAAGAACAATATTGACTTGATTATATCCAGAGAAACCGTCCATCAGAGAGAAGATTTTGCTTTCGGCATAATCGTCGACAATCTGATCGATGAAGGGGGTAGGAAAGTTGTCTTTAGGACAAGCTTTGTTGATATCCCTATAATCGATGCATACACAGATAGTGCCTTGTTTCTTGTTGATCAGGACAAGATTGGAAACCCAGTCAGTGAGGGCCACCAGGTAAATAAATCCGGCTTTGAGAATTTTCTCAACTTCAAGCTTGATAGTAGCCGCTTTACATGGGTGAACTAGACAAAGGCTTTGTCAGATAGGTTTAGCATCTGGGTATGTCTTACTCTCATGTATCACAATGTCGAGGTCGATACCCGACATTTCTTCATAGCTCCAGGAAAAGACGTCACGAAACTCTTTGAAAAGTGATGTGTAGGTGACGATTTCATCAGGGGAACATGAAGCTCCGATATGCACATTTTCGACAATTCCAGGTTTGATGGATATGTTGAGGGGAATGGTGGGTGAGATATTGCTTAAGTTCCCTTTGCAAAACACATCGTGTGTGGACTTGGGAATGGTTGAAATGACGACAACGATCGATGGGGTCGAGATCCATTGGTAGCTCTCGATGGTGTGTTATTCTAGGAAGAGGATGGAACAGTGATGGCCATCGTTCCAGGGGGTGTCTTCCATGACAGACATAATCATCTCATCCGTGGGAAAAATGATATGGAAAGGATATGGAGATAAACCACCAAGAGACGGGGTAGAAGGGGTCGCCGATTGAATGGCCTAATAAGTAGATTCGACCAGACTTAAGGGCATTTCATCACCATAACAAAGATGATTGTCGGGGTCGGGCACCATCCATGGGTCATGAGACACAGGGGTTCCGTGAATTGAGGTGGAGATCATGTTGATTGAAGCAATAGATGAGTGTGGAACATCGGGTGGTGGAATGGGGAAGGTACCCATTAACAAAGAGTCTTTGAGAAGACCTACACCGATGTTCTTGTAACCCGGTGGGGTTTTGGCGATGAACGGTATGTTGCCAGTATGCGTATCCGAGTTAAAGAAGGATAATTGGTCGACGGTAATTACCTTTCCTTGATGCGGGAAGCGTACAACACAAAAAAGAGTCGACACAACTCCACACATGGAATCGATCCAACTATGGCCAAGCAGAAGATTGTAATCGAGAGGAGCATCAAAGACTTCCATTTCGACTTGGACCATTTTGCCTTCTAGCGTGATTGGCAACGAAGGTAGGACACCGTAAGGCTTAAAACATGAGCCATTGAAGGATTTGAGTGTGTTATGGGATTCATTCAAAGAGGGAGATCCGATGGCTTTCCAATAGGTAATAGACATGACACACATCAAGGCACCCTCGTCGATAAAGGTTTTACAAATGTTTTTGTCGGAGACAATCACTTGGATTTGGAATGCGAGTTGAGGGGGTAACCTTGGAATGTGATCTTCCAAGTCAAAAATTATTAAATTCGAATCCATCCGGTTGATTCCCCCGATAGCTTTCAACAGTGCCTTCTATTATGTGAGACAACTTTGAAGGACTTCAAGGGCTGACATCGTGGAAGGTGCTTGGGCCAGATCTTCAACAATGTTGTAGTTCTGGGCAACACGAGCATGAGGATTGAAAGCCAATTTCCGAACGATGCCCTTTGGAGGGGGGTGAAGAAATGTGTCAAGGCTCGATCATTCAATATGAAGAGGACCATTGGTAGGTGGAGTTGTGGGAGATGGTTGGACCAATGAAGGAGGTATATCATCAACCTTCTCTTTAGAGGGAGAATAATCTTTGGCTCGAGTGGTAAGTGCGATGTCATTCTTCTTTGAATCGCCAGTACACATTAATACATAGGATGTCATGGAAGGGGAAGGTTGTTCATGAATGACCAACTGGGACTGTTGTTGAGAGGGGAAGGGTTGGGACAAAATGACCGGAGTGGATGGTTTCGGGGCCCCTTTAAGAAACTTAGTAACCTCGGTGCGTCGTGGACAATCCTTCGTGTAGTGATCATCACCACAGATAAGACAAGGGTAGCGAGGTTTGTGCTTATCCCTATCGTCAATAGGTGTGGTTTTCGTTCTCTCTACTTGAGAAGTATTTTTTTCCTCCTTATTCTTACCCTTTCCCTTTCTGGATTTGTTTTTACCGACTGGGGTAGATTGAACAACATTTACCTCAGAAGTCTTGTCGGTGGGAGGGGTAGGAGATAGAGCATTTTAAACATTAGAAGAAGCGGGTTTGGGGTTGTTGCTCGAGGTGGAATGTGATTGGGCATGGAAGGTGCCAATCACACCGTCGGCTGCATGAGAAGTAACTGGAGTAGTTGAAGTGGCGGAAGTGGAAGGATGAGGTGCATCAGGGAGAAAGTTGTAAAAAGTACCTGTTTGTGAGTAAACGAGGTCAAAGTATTGAGCACGACTTATGGCCTGTTCTTCCGTGACAACTCCACCCATGGAAATGTCATGACCGATGTCATTCAAAAATGATTTTGTGAACCACTCTGCCAACAACGGATCGGGAAGTTCGAGTTTGATGAGACGTCGTCTCCGTCGCCACTCATGAATGTGATCGGATATATGAGTGGCTTTGTTTTGTTTGAAAGAACTCAAAATCTCGGTCCCCATTTCATAACAGATCGGTAACTGGTAGTGGGTGAGAAAATCCATAGCTAGGGTGTTGAAGTCGGTGAAGAAACCTCGTGGTAATTCTATATACCACTTCGCAACAGAACTTGTGAGAGTTCTTTGAAAAATATGTAAATGTATAGAGTCATCCATCAAAGAGTTCGATGAGCACCAGAGGTGAAAATTCATGACATGATTGTTCAGGTCCTCTCCTGCTTTGCCATCGAATTTAGGGATGTCAAAAGGTAGCTTGGCTGGTATAGCGGGCCATTGGGGAGAGTGACGAATTGGATGATTTAAACTCCTTGACAGATCCGGGAGGTCCAAAGTTGCCAAGAAGAAAAATTGTCGATTCACATGTGGGTACTGGTGGCTTTGGGGAGGGAGTCCCGTCGGCAAACTAGTGGGACCATAAGCAGTCTGAATATAATGCGAAGACCTAGGTAGATTCGGTAGTTGTTGGGGAGTAAAGTAGCTCATGGGATTGTATCCTTGAATTGGGACATGAGTTTGATCATTCGAACCCCAAATAGGATTGGACATACTTGGATATGGTTGGTCTATACTAGGGGGTATAACGGATGTAGCTGGAAGTTGTTTCCCCCTAGTCGATTGAGGATTATGTTTTAGTAGATGGTTCCAATACTCGGCCAAGGATGGATGTATGTTTTTTTCGTAGGGTGGGGTTGGTGGAGGTTGTCCTCCAATCGAAGGTTGAGTTCCAATTGGGGGTTGTTTTCCAATTTGGATTTGTGTTCCAATAGGAATTTTCCCTACAAGGGGGGGTTGAGTCAAACCTCCTTGGTGAAATTTTCCACCAACAAGAATCTGGTAATTTGGTGTGAGCGATGGAATGGTGCCACAAGGATTAGTGCGGCTGATAGAGGATGAAAAAGGTCCTCCGAAAGGAGGTTGAGGAAGTGTTAGAATGAAGCTGGGAGGAGAGTGCCCAGAAGAAGAGGGACCACCAGGAGTTTCAGATGGGGTTTGCGTAGGAGTGGGAATAGAAGCATTCAACACACGCTATCCAGGTGGAAGCGTCAGGTGACACTAGGTGAGAGGGGTGTGCCAATGGGGGATTGATTAGCCATTGTAATCCAGGTGTGAATAATCGTAGTATCTATGTAATGGACCTTTTCTAAAGGGAGGGTCAAGATGTGGTCAGCTCGTGGAGCTTCTGTAGTAGAAAAATAATAAGCTGTAGTAAAAGGTATTATGTCTGGGTCAAAGGTTTCAGGGAACACAGGTGAGACAGTGAATTCAATGCCTTCTCCTGAGCCAAAGATATCCCATCTAAAAATGCCCGTAGACCAAAAAGGATCTTGGCCCTCAGGTCCTGGAAAAGGTCTAGTCGGTGATCCAGAAGATAAAACAACTAAGTCTCCAGAATAATTCACTTGCATAATATGTCTCTGAGAATCGGGGTGAAGTTGAAAGTCCTCTCAGGAATTGGTAATTTGGAACCATTTTAGAGAGCCAGTTCTTTCCACTTGTGGAGTGGTGATGTCTTGGACTTCACTCTGTTGAGGAGAGTCCTCTGGTGAGCTTGTAGGCAGGGGTTGAGAACCTTCCAGATTTTTTGGAGGTAAGCCATGCATTCTACATGAATGATGTGGAGGGTCTATTGTGAATGAATTTAAAAAACTAGCGAAGAGAATCTTATGGTCAACTTGGGTGAACAAACAGCATGCGCTAGTAAACAAAATCTAGGAAGAAATACCAAGCAAACAAGACCTTATAATTCCAAAGTTACTAGTTGGTGATGAAATCCAACGTCGCAACAACGAGACGAGAAGGGGTTGGGCTAGGGTGGAAAAGTTACGTTGACAACCTGCTTAATGGACTTACACCCTGGTGCAATCTCCCACACATAATCATGGGTATACCCTCCAAGGAGATCGATTGAGTTTGGCCAACGTCGATTCCAGGTACCATGAAGACTTGCCCCTTCACAGTCACCTTATGTAAGACCCTAAGAAGATAGGCCACTAAGGTTACCACTGAAAACAATAAAGCCTGGGGGAATAGTCAACAGTCCAATCCACACGCAAGGGCAGGGTATCTAGCCCGAAATCAACTTGAAAGGCTTCCACTCATCATTGTGGGTATACCTCCAAGTTACCCCCATAATACGTGCAATCTCTACACTGATATCAACGAAGCAGGGTGAGTAACTCTGTCAATATCAATGCGACCTCGGGTTTGACCCTTGTGTGAGAAGGGCTTCCCAGGACAAAATGTTGTAAATGGAATTTGACACTCCCTAACACAATATGCTATTGTGTGTTTTGTGCTTTGGAGAGGGTATCTCTCTGCCTTATTCCAAAGCTCTAGCCTAGCTAATTGTTGGTGTAATAGAGTCTTAGAAAAGAGTTACTAGTTAAATTTTAAAATTGCGCAATATTATTAAGGGTTGTTGTTACTCAAAGGAAATGGAGATGAAACCGATGTTGTGTGAGACTTTGACCCAGCAATGCATAGATAGGAATGAAAGATATCAATTTTCGTTCGATGAATCCTATGTATGGGAGGGAAAGAGAAGTGTTCTGGAACAATCTTGAACTATGATATACAATCTTCTTTAAAATGCAATCTTGAATGGATCACATAACATTGACAATTCTCTATTTGTTCTATTTCAACGATTGATTTCCAATATTTTCGAAATGAAAATTCTTTTAAAAATTTTTTTTTTTTTTACTTTTCAAAAAGATCTACAACATGGTGGTGAAAGTAAGGAAAACCAATAACTAATGAATAAACAATAAACAAAACCCAAACCAATCTTTCAATGGAGACAAAAATGACAAGCAGACAAGACTAGTCTTTTCAATTGCATGAGAACAATGATTTTCGAAATAATGAACAAATGAGAAAGACAAACAATCCCAACTTTCAAACCGATCACTGAATCCTAACCAAACAAGTACTCTGATCCCAGGATCAGAGATTATATCCTTGCTAAGAAAATCCAAGAGATGAGAGTTGAGAAAAATATGGACAAGAAGAGCCTTTGATTTCCGAAGACTGATCGTGCACAAAATCCGAAGTCAAGAAACAATAAACCAATGTCCTAAGAAGTTCTTATCAGAAACCTATACAGATCTGGGCATTTGAGCATACAAAAGCCTTAAATCCAAAAATTTTAAAAAAGGGTTCACAGGCTATCAGTAATATACAGTGCGAGAATGAAGCATTCTCGCAGACTGGCTTCAAGGAGGGTGTGAGAATATCGCACTGGACTGAAAGGAAGAGTGCGAACTCAAGGGGTTCTCGTGGGACACAGAGGGGTTTAGTGTGGGAAGGCCTGAAACTAGGCCAAATTTTGGAAAAAGACAAAAAATTTGAAGGGAATTCTGGACTCAAAGAGTCTGTTAGGGTTTCCTAAAGACTTAGAGATTGATAGCAATGAAGAAAGGTAAGGCAAGAAAAAATGGCCAGGGAAAAACACCAAAAACCACTAAAAAATGGGTTACATCCCCAGTGGAGTCACCAATTTTTTTATTGGACTAATCGGTAGGTGTGGACACTAACAGATCTCCCTAGATCCACCTGGATCTAGAAAAAAACGGGATAGGACATGACTCTTTCCCTAAGTTATGACCATTGAATTAGCTAGTAAGGAGGAACAAGTGACATACCTTTGTATCGCTTCCTTAGGTCTTTGTTGCTCCCGCTTCACTCTGGTGCTCTCGTGAGGTCAATACCAAGACAACACAAACCAACCAAAGTAAAAATAGAAAAATGTATTCAATCGTCAACCTATGCGTATGATCAAGGAATTACACAATAAAGTAAGAATGACTTTATGGGACAGGGACATGTTGATGTATCATATTAATTGAAAGTAGAAGATACAACCTGATCGCCTTGATGTCGCAAGCTTCCTTTCAGTGACTCTTGGTTCCAACACACACACTTTCTCTTTCCTTGCATGAAGAAAATCCAATTCCTCTTGATAGACCTATTAGAGTCTCCAAGCTTCTGTTCAAGCTGCTTTCTTCACACAATTCCATCACCAATTCTTCAATTAATCTTTCTTAACATTTTCCATGAGAATCCTTTCAATATATAGGAGAGGGTGAGATGGTTATATGGATGAGAATGATCGCACCAAATCAGGGAAACCATTAAAATGAAAACCATACGAATGCCAACCCATTTTCTAGAAGATTCCCTTCTAGAACCCTCGAGACTTCATCTCTTTTCCAAGATTAAAAACAAGTTCTCACCCTGTGTATAGAGCAACCTGCGAGAAGTTCACACCCTATATGAAGGTGTCCTGCAAGAATGGGTCATTCTCACAGCCTAGGCCATATGTAGCCTGCGAACTCCCTTTGAAAATATGTTTTCTGGAAGGAGATAAATGCCACTTTTCTTAGGAGAAATTTCTTGTTGGGAACCTGAGTACACCATTGTTAATACATCACCAAGATGACCAAAATCATGTGTAATAGCAGGTCTCCGACCTCTAGACATCATGTTGGAGTAATGCCACCAGCTTCTATCACACAACTGGGGGAAAAATAATAACTATCCATGGGTCTCATTCGAAACCTTTGGAATTACATTGAGAAGTTATGAGCTTAGTCTTTGTTCTTTCTCATACTCGTTAAAACATGAGAATAAGTTACGGAGAATAATTTATATTTTTTTCGGACTCGTAAAATCTATACAAAAAAGGAACTCTTTGGAGTCTCCTTTAAAATCTTTTTAGACTCCCTAAACATGAAAACATTGTAGACTGAGATTGCTTCCTTTCACACTCATTAAAAGGTTTGAAAGGGAATCTTTCGAGTGGTATTTTATCTCTTTTTCGGCCTCGCGAGACCATTTACAAAAAATGACTACTCTAATTAAGAATTATTAGAAGAGTTCTCCCTTGTATTGTTTTGCACTTTTTTCGGGCTTGGGAGACTAAATTTATGAAAAATACATCCATGGATTCATCTTTAAGTTCTTTTCAGACTCTCTAAATGTGAAAAACCATCGATTTTACCTTCATTGGGCTCGTGAAACTAAGCATCGAAGGACCTATGTGAGTCTGATCTACAAGACCCATATAGGACTGAACCCCTCCTTCTTTAGGTTCATTAAACATATGTTGAGGCACTCATATGAAGGATGAGATATACTGAGCATCTGTTATCCTCAAGCTCATTAAAAAATAAAGAGGTACTCATCTATCTATATGGGGGGGAAATTGAAGGAAGTGGGTCAAGTTTTTTGGAATCCTTTATGGAAGTTTTTGTCACCCTTGAACACGACACATGTTTGTGTCTCGTCTTACAATTGGGTAATATACTTGTCTATGAGTCATACCAATTCCATGTGTCAATATACGTTTTCATTTAAGTTGAAGAGTTTTCTTATTTTCCATCACATTAGGTTCTTGGTACTCTTCGAGTTAATCCTACGAAGTCATTTGTTGTGCCTCATCATGTTCAAGGGAAGTTTCAATTAAAACCATCCATCTAGAGTATTACCAGTTTCCATTTCCTATGTCAGTCCATACTCATTTTATCCACCATTTCACATCACTTTCCTTCATCAGTTTCATGTCGATGATGGGGGATACATCAAGGCCCTCCTTAGATAAGTCGTTTCCTGTCAACTTTAGAACATCATCTAGGAATTAGACTTAGAAACCAGCTAGTACCTTGGTACATGCATGCCTCAATGGAAGGCCTCCTCGCTTCGGACAGTAGGTTTACATCATTTATCTCTTATCAGGTGATTCCATGAAATTTAAACCTTAACTCATTTATTCACATTCACTGGAATGTACTAGGGTACCTTGGGAATCATTGTCATCATTGGTTATTTCCATCACACTTGTTAACGATATACCTCAATGCCTAGTAATCAAGTGGTTTATACCATGTTCGACATCAAATCATCTATTCACATGGCTAGATTTGTATCGTTTCAGGATCAGAATGAAGACCCTATGTTAGGCACTCACTCTATTATGTTCTTTTCCCAGGATGCGATGGAGATCATTTGAGCATGTAAAATATTTTAGTACGATCACCATGTTGGTTATCTTATTGATATATATATTGTCACGTAGAACCACATTGTATTGATTTGTGGCTATGTTTTGTCATCTCATAGCTCCACTATGTATTTTTTGTGGTTGTGATCAGTTCATGTCATGGAGGTGTGGATCGACATTATATTATTGGTGGCCATATCCTTAGTTAGTATTCTCATGGATCTACAGTGTATTTTTTGGTAGCCATTCTTTAAATCATCTCATGTTACGAGCATAGGTATGCCTTCCTCGAAAATGGAACATATATGTGTACTCATTGATTATTGTTTGTAGCTTTTGTCAGGTTCTCCAACTCCAACACCCTTGCATTGAATAACTTATAAAGTGTTTCAGCCATTAGTTTCTCTTATGACCTCAGACTTTAGGGGGCATCTATTACACACCAAAATGTCACACTTGAGTGTCACAAAGTGACGTATGCACCTTGTTAAGTTTTGCATGCACTGTCACAAGTGTCATATGTACCTTACCTAGTGTCATATTCACTTTACTGAGTTTCGCAACCCATTGACACCAAGAAATACATTTTTCACAATCCCTAGTCAGTGTGGAGGAGAAATATATTATATGAAGGTCAAAATACTATGTGCACATGAATTATTCATTATTATTCATAAAAAGGAAATTAATTTAGTGCGACAATACACCTCACATTTAGTTTCCTAATCTCAAAGAGAAGTTGAGAATCTCATGGATGGTTGAGATGTTTTCTTAAACCAAAACCCTAATTTGGTGGATCTTGAAAGATATTTCCTCCTTGAAATCCTTGAGAAATATTTTCTCCCTAAAATCCTTGAGAGATATTTTCTCCCTAAAAATCCTGGAGATCCCAATTTAGTGGATCTAGTGAGTGATATTATCCATGGTGGTTAAGCCTCCAAATTTTATATAATGAGGGCTTTCCATGGTGAAGGGAGGAAGATTACATGTATCAAACCTTTGATCTTGGGAGAATCATCTGCATTTTTATTTCAAGATTTATGCAAGGGCTAAGCGAGGATATCTTGGAGAAGTGTTGCATCATCAAGCATGATTTGTAAGTGCCTCTTTTTGGATTTCCAAATTAATATCATCTTGGCCTATTCCCTTCAAGTTCACGTGTTCTACATTTGCTTGTCTATTGTCATTTCAGTCTTCATAGATAGACAATTTCCTTTGTCTAATCATCTAGAGTAGGAGGAAGAGTTCCTTTGGTACTCTTTGTAAGATTTCAATTGCATTGAGGATCTTGGAGATCAAGCGTCATAATTGTAGCAGTGAGGATGAACATCGCAACAAGGTATGCCACATCTTTCCTCTCTCTTGCTTTCTTGATTGATTTAGATATATAGGGAAAGTAGTAACTACTTGTTCTCTTTTTTCTTTGGACCAAAGATCAAGGTATTGATCCAAAGGGGAGATTAGCATGTTCGCAGGGTAAGATTTCTCACAACAATTGTTCCAAACACATGACAAGAGACAAGAGTAAGTTTGAATTCTTAACTGAAGAAAAAAATGCTAATGTTACATTTGGAAACAATTCTCCATGCAGAATTAAAGGAAAAGGAACTATTGTATTAGATGAAGATAAGAAGGGAAAGACCAAAGCTCAAAATGTGTTGTATGTAAATGGTCTAAAACATAACTTGTTAAGTGTAAGTCAAATGTGTGACCAAGGACATAATGTTCTCTTTCATTCAAAAGGTTGTGAAGTAATGGATGCAAATACATGAAAGATTGTTGTAAAATAAATCAGAACTTCAGGGAATGTGTATGTTCTCGAAGAAGGTCACAAAGAAAAATGTTGCATTGGTAAAACTGATGGGATATGGATTTGGCACAAAAGACTAGGTCATCTTATTTTTAACCAATTTGTTAAGTTGGGAAGAAAGGATGTTGTACGAGATATGCCTAAAATTTTCAAACCTGGAAACATTGTCTGCAATTCATGTCAATTTGGAAAGCAATTAAGATTTCAATTCAAGGCAATAGAACACTCCACCACTCGACCTCTTGAGCTGATCCATACATATCTCTATGGCCCTACTAGTACTCAATCACCTCGAGGTGAAAAATATTTTATATTGTTGACTGATGACTATACCAAGATGGCTTGGCTTGGATAGTTAAATCATAAATTCGAGGATTTTGAAAAATTCAAAATATTCAAAGAGTAGGTAGAAAATGAAATGGATTTAAAATAAAATAACTAAGGTCAGATAGAGGAGGATAATTCACATTTGATGAATTCAATATTTGTTTTGAAAAACATGCGATCAAGAAATAGTTTGCTATTTCCTGAACTGGTCAGCAGAATAGAGTAGTAGAAAGGATGAACAAAACAGTTCAAGAAATGTCTAGGGCCATGCTTGATTAATCAAAAGTACCCAAAACCTTTTAGGGAGAATCTATTCAAACTAAATTAACATTTTCAGTAAATATCACATGATCTAAAAATATGACGAAGACTTGATAAACTTGATTAAATTAATTGCAAGTGAAATGTTATGTGTTTAATGCAACAGGATCAATTTGCAACACATATTAAAGGATTACTTATGTAGAAATAAACATAGACAACATCAGAA
>ML778659.1:51024-66553 GCA_009831015.1 Picea engelmannii | reverse complement strand
CGCCCTGCTACATCATCCACAACACCTATCACTGACATTCGCTATGTCACTACTTCAGTCAATGAACGTATGAGATGCCCTTGTTCTCTTTGCGATTCACTGGCTCATTTCACATACCAGTGTCCGATGATCGTCGAATATCGACAACGTCAGTTGGCCCTGCGGCACCAACCCACAACAGAGGAAATTGATCTTACTTCACCACTGGTGAATCTACACGTCATTTCTCCCGAGCTCGAGGCACTCCCTACGCCTCCATGGTTCTTTGATGACGTATTCAAGGATTTACCCCGTAACCCACCTAACTCTCCTGCCCATTCCTCTATGGAGACTCTACACCCAGTCACCGCGGGTACTCCTCAGTCCTTCAATATCTGGTTTATGTCGAGTGAATCCTCACCCTCTTCCAACATTACCCCCTTTGTTTCTTCAGCAGGGAGCAACCACACTGTCACAGAGATCACTCCTCAGGATCCATTATATTCCCGTCACTTCCAATGCGACGAAGAAATATTGGAACAACTACAACACCCAGACTCTCCCTAGGACGCACTACATCATCGTGCACTCTTCCTTCCGCAGGATGCCCTCATACCTCCTAGCCACAATCCCATTTTCGCGGTCAAAACCAAAGACTTTATTCCATCAGGGACTGTCGATTGGTTCAACAATCCTATTCCTGCACCTGACGCTTTTGAAGAAGGTAATCTGGCTAACATTTCCCCCACCATCAAAATCGACATTTCCATCAAACCGGGCATCGTCGAAGAAATCATCCTAGGAGCTGCTTGTACTCCTGAGGAAATCACTGCATACAAAGCCCTCTTCCAGGAATTTAGGGATATCTTCACCTGGTCATACACGAAAATGCCTGGCATCGACCCCTCTATCGTCAAACATCGCATTGACACCTGGCCTGACATCACACCAGTTCGCCAGAAACAACGACCGCTACACCCAGCAAAGGCCGTGGCTATCAAAGCCGAAATTGACAAATTGTGTACGGCCGGATTCATTTACCCCATCGCTTATACGTCTTGCATTTCCAACCCTGTACCCGTTGACAAAAAACAGGGGTCTATTCGTGTCTACACCGAATTTTGCGATCTCAACAATGCTTGTCCCAAGGACAACTTTCCAACGCCTTTCATTGATCAGATTATCGACGATTGTGCCGGCCACGAGGCTCTCTCCTTCATGGATGGGTTCTCTGGCTATAACCAAATTCAAATTTACCCGGCCGATCAGTATAAAACCGCATTCATTACCCCGTGGGGTACGTTTTCCTATCGTGTCATGCCCTTCGGCCTCAAAAATGCTGGCGCAAATTTCCAACGGGCCATGACATACATCTTTCATGATCTGGCCGCAATCATCCTAGCCTACCTGGACGACCTCACTGCTCACTCCAAAAAACGCACCCAACACCTCGATGATTTACGAATCATCTTTCAACGGTTTCATCAGTATAACATTCACTTGAAGCCTCTCAAGTGTGTGTTCTGCGTCACCGCAGGGCACCTTCTCGGTTTTATTGTTTCACAAAGAGGTATCACCGTAGACCCCCTCAAGGTCCAAGCCATCACCGAAATTCCACCTCCTCGGAATTTGCAACAACTACAGAGTCTACAGGGCAAAGCTAACTTTATCAGGCGCTTTGTTCCTGATTACGCCATACGCGCACATGGTTTCCTTCGCTTGCTGCGTCACGACATCCCTTTTCATTGGGACGGTTATGCTCAACAGTCGTTTGACGATCTTAAAACAACACTTTCCAATGCACCATTGATTAGTGCACCTAACTACAATCGCGACTACATCCTCTACGTATCAGCATCAGCTGTATCAGTAGCCGACGTCCTCGTCCAGCTCGGAGATGACAATCGTGAACATGTCATTTACTACGTCAGTAAGAATCTTTCAGGACCACCCTTGAAATACAAACATGAAGAGAAACTTGCCTTTGCAGTTGTCCTTGCAGTTCATAAACTGCGCCATTACATTATGCGTCACGCGCGCCTTTCACTGAGTCGCCCGCGCATTGGGACCCACCCCTAACAAAAACTCCCCTAAAACTCACGTACGACCCCCCATACCTACCCTGCCCAAAAATTTGAAACCTATAGCTATGCAGGATGTTCAGACCACTAACCTGAAACTCGCACGCCAGGAAACAGAGGCCTCATGCTCTCGAAATCGCTCAATCTCCTCTCAATCTGCTCTGGAACTCACTATAGCAGCAGGTACAAATGAGGTGGCAATATGGGCCCTACAACTATATATAGGTTTTTTGCCCAACTTCCACTCACCATTCCGGGAGCCCACGGCGTCCATTTTTCGAACCGTCTTTAGCCACGGGATCAGCATCCCGTCGCCTACATCATGACTATCCCTGGGCCACTTTTTACCCTGTGCCCCCAGGGTGCCTTTTTCGTACATCATGACTAGGTACGCACGCGCATTGTCACAATTATCTAATACATGTTCATATTTGGTATTATCTTCAGATATTGTTCACTTTGGGTATTTGGTTATTCTGTGTGCAGGTACTTAGTCATCATCTCTCCACAGCTTTCCTACAGGTATATACTCAGCACTGGCATGTAGTCTCTCCCACTGTATTGCATTTACACTCCAGTCACACCCTCTGGTATTGGCCTTTAGGATACCCCTCCCGGCTCTGCAGTACTCACCCCTCCAGTTGCATCTTCAGTATTGTCACCCGGTAGCATTCTCACCCACATGAGTTGTCCCATTCATAGCACCTTTTTGCACTTATGACACTCATGTTGTTCTTTCCCTTTAGGAATGGGAGTCCCATTAGTCTGTTATCATGTTGAAGATCAACCACACTCTCCTTCTTCTCATTTTGCTAGCTTCCCCAAATGGACTCCCAGATCATCGCTTGATACTTCAGTTATTTTTACCTGCACATCTGTAGGATCATGAACCCTCCATTTCATCCACAATCAATTTGCCCATCTACGAACCTCTCTTGATTTAACCTACCTCATACAAAAACTTGCCAATGGGGCCCCCACCCTTCATCAGTTTTCCCGAAGTTTCCGCCCTCACTAGGGCACTCATTTCACACTGGGGAACCTGTTTCTGTATTTGCACATATTCCCCACATTCCTTCATTATTTATTGTACAAACGCCTTTATTTCCAGTCTTTACTTTTATCGTCACCGTTGGCGACCCACTCCCCTTTTTTGGCCACACGCAACCCATGTCACCCTTGGTTGGAGTATTACTTCACACTTCCTCTTTTCGGCACCGTCCATATCCTCCGAGTATTACCCAGGTCACTTACCTTTATCCTCTGAGTTTTTTCACCTTGCCTCGCCTCTGGCACAACTTCTCCCGGATCTTGTCGTCCCCATGATGCTCGATCTTGTCAACACGGTTGCGGCCATGCCTTATATCATGCATCCTCCAACCAAGGGAAATCTTGAGTCTTCCCACTTCTCGACTTCGTCCATGTACCTTTGCCATCTCCTCACCTCAGTTGATTCCACGGAGCCCTCTACTTCTGGAAGTCGCGTCCTCCTTTTGTCGACATCAGCACACTTTTCCAAAAGGACGCCAGTATCTTGGTCCTCATTTCCCATTCAATGAGTGATCTCGGACGGCACAGGGGGAAACATCATTGCTCCCTGATGTCGTTGACCCCCATAACATTCGACGCCAACACTTTCTCATGTTGTGGTGGGTCTTACTTTGCGACTATTGCAGTTTTTATCATTATCAGTTGCCGAAGACCTCTGAACTTGGTCGGGCCATCAATGCCCACAGTACCATCGCTGTGTATTTCCGCGACCATTACCTATGGTTCAGAGTATGTTCCTTTGCAGAATTGTCTTTTGCCTTTATCACTCCCACCCCCGAGGGTGCTGCAGTTATCTACATCAACATTTTTCCGTCATCTTCCTTCATAGTTACATCACACGAGCATGGGGCATTCCCGCCTCGTTTGTACACACTTGTATATTATTACACACCTTGTAGAAGGTTGGGAACTACAGGTTCCTTCCTTCTCCAATGGGTTGCTCTACACGGTCTCACTCTTGCTCTCCCTTACACCATCATTCTCAGTAAAAGAAACATTGATGGATTTCGGCTATACGTTTTTCTCCTACCCTCATCCATCAGGGGGCATCTGTTATCACTGAAATTTCGTCCGCATAGGGCGACAAGAACTCTGCATCGTCAACACAGGACTTGAGTCATTCATGGCACAGGATTAATTCCTCAGCATTGCAAAAGGGTCAAAACTATACAAAATGGCCAAAAAAATTGCAAGGCGCTTTGCATCCACTGGGCACGCGTGCGCATGCGCGTAACAGCTTCGTACAAGGCGCGCATATGTGCACAAGGCGCGGCTTTTTGGCGAAAAACCCGCGTGCCTGCTAAACGGTGCATTTATGGAAACTGGTCAGCTTCCCAACCACTAATGGATCGGCTCCCAAGTCGATTTGACACCAAATCCGAGCTCAATCCTCATCGTGGGCTGTTCAAAGACCTAATTTTTCCCTAAAGAGCCCCTTTTCACATTCAAAAGAGGCCACATAATAACCCAATGCTTGGCTATAAAAATCCATGAATGACCACCATTTTCTCAAGGAATTCTTTGTATTGTTATGCTACTAAGATTGCTAAGGACTCATTCTTTGGCAACACACTTTGTAGGCGGCATTTCATAAGCTATTCACCCCTCACTTGAGTGAATAAGCTTGGAGTTCTTTCACCCACATTTCCATCTTTTCTTTGTAAGGAGAGCAATCAGTTGAGGGCCTCAAGAGCCTTCCATTGGAGAGGGAAGGGACCCAAGTCCTCTTTTTCCATTGTGTATCTTTGGATTTCATCAATCAGATCAGCTAATACATTGGTGATATTGGTCCATTTACATTTGTTTTTCATTTTCTCACATGCTTATAGTTCTATTTATTTTTTGTTTAATTCTTGTTAGTAGCTTTGTTATTTTCTTTCTAACCTTTTACTTCACAGCTGTCATGCCTAGCAGAGCCCAACTGGGCATGTAAGCACTCATAATTTGCTCACACAGTGACGAATTGGGTGAAAATAGTATGATTGTAGTTGTTTCTTATGAGCATCTTCATGCACTGTGATGTAAATAAAGTGGTGGTCTGCGCTAAATTTCATTAAAGTCCAAAACCTGTGGAGAGTATTCAGGGTCATGCATGGTTCATCTTGGATGGCTAGCTTCAACTGATTGTAGTAAGTGTGAAACATGACATTTGAATGCCATTGCTTGTTCATGTCGTTCGAGTACCACAGGGTACTGAACTTTGCAGCCAAGGTTCAAAGGGGTCTATGTTTGGGAAGGTCGCACCTTCGGGAAATTCCCATGCAATGAATGTGATCAATATGAGGAGCCAGTTGAAATGGAACTCATACCCTTGGTCCTGTGCTTCTCTGCAATCAAGCTCTAGCTGGTTTACAAGGTACTGTGCCCAATTCATCTGTACATCCTCCACGCACTTCCCTGTGAGGTCAACTACAAATCCGGTCACTTAGGTGGGCCGATTCTTGCGAACTAATTTCCTAGCAATTAATTGACAGGTTAGGTGCATTACATTGTTCTGGATAGAGGCTACTTTGTAGCCTCATGTTCCTTTCTCAACATCATCATATGTTTCTTTAATATTATGTGCTAATGCTCTATCTGTGGTTTTTCTAGGATAAAAATCCTGCAGGTCAGGGCCTTGCATGCTAAGCCTGGTGATCTGATGGATCAACGTCAGATCCACAATGATGTGGAGGTTCAACCACAAGTATCCTCCATGGTAACTTGATAGTAGAAACTTGACACATGTGTTCACTTCCAGGTGTCTGCCGAAGTGTAAGATCTTCATCACATTTAGCAATGTGTACTGCACGAGGTTATGGGTCCATGCCTGAGGGAAAATATTTGAATTCTTTCCTTTAGTCTTTGTTAGGTACTTGTATGGAGCGAGCATGTTGTAGACCTTCTTGTCGCTGAGGTTGAAGTCACTAAACTTCAATGCTACAATATTGTCTTGATCTACATGAACTGCACGTATCCCTTTAGGTAGGTACGTTGTGACCAAAGGGTACTCGTAGTCTATGGGCACACTATCTCGATTAATTGTGTCACTCGGGGGTGGAATGTAGGTAGGTAGGGTGATTGGGATCAGTTTAGCATTCGCAAGATCGTCCTTATTCTTAGTTCACTTCTCATCGACCTGTCGGGACGATCCGACTCGAGCAGTGGAGGGAGATGCTTGCACGTTTCTCGTAGATGAAGCCTACACACCTGTAGATAACCCTCACTCTGACATGACTCTCTCAGTCATTAAATCGATCAGAACTTCCTCAAAAAATTTCTCGTTTGACATGCAAGCTCAGGGTTAACTAGATCGAGTTTGGGATTAGGTTAGATACTACAATAATAGATATGGCAACACGACGATGATCACTATGAAAAATAATCATAATCTGTGGGTGCAAATTCTCAGTTGACAAAAGTGTTCTCGGTACATGGTGTGATGTTCTAAATAAGAAATTCGGCAACAGTCTTCTTGCAATGGGTATGAAGCTTTCATTAACGCTTGTTATGTCCATTATGGCATGGTCCAATGGTCTAATGATGAACCTTTATTTCTTTTCCTTCTGTTCGGGGTGGAATTCGAATAGATATATCAGTCCCAATGGCTATATTTCTTCGCCATGGTGAAGTGCCATAGGTCGTTATTCTGATATCCCGACGAAGCTTCCATTCTGCAAGTTTTATTTCTGTGATGCCCCCTCTGGGATATTTTGTAACTTATCCCTCTTCTTACTTATCTTCCTAGCCTTCTTTCCAGTAATCTTCAACTTGGTTTGTCTTTTTCCATTCTGATTCTTATTTTCTTTGGACATAGTCACTTCGCGCTGTTGAAATTATCTCCTATGATTCAAGTGTAAAACCTCTTCTTTATCTTCAACTTGGTTTGTCTTTTTCCATTCTGATTCTTATTTTCTTTGGACATAGTCACTTCGCGTTGTTGAAATTATCTCCTATGATTCAGGTGTAAAACCTCTTCTTTCTCTGGGGTAGGAACTTTAGTCGTCTGTGAGTCGTCGAATGTTCTTACAGCTTCGACATCTGGGTTTCTAGTGTTAACTGGCTTCGATCTGTTATCCTGTTCTTCAATCAACTGTGCGATCCTTCTAGTCATGAAATCTTTTAACTCCTATTTCCGTTGTTCCAAAACTTCTTCTTCTTCCTTTCATCTAGATTGATCTTTATCAATCCAGGGCTTTCCCAGTAACATGGTAAACGGGGCATTGTCCTCAATAAATTTAATAATCTCAAAATCTTCTTCAGTCGAAGTTCCATTGGTATTCATAGATATCTAAGTGAGATTTCCACATAGGTTTACCAGTTTTCCTCTAAATAGTCCTATTCCTCCTAATGAAGGAATCATAGCAGGCCTCCCTATAGCTTCCCAAGTTCTCTCTGTCATGATATTCACCTGAGTTTCCTCATCTAGAACACAATCAATGTCGAAGTCCCCTATTCTTACTTCGATGCATTCCTTTTCTTTAAAGATCTCTGATAAACTAACATGTCGGTGGTCATTCAAGGTGTCTTTCATCTGTAGTAATACCTTCTCTGATTCCTTCTAGGGTTCTACTATTTATGGATCTGCCTTAGGGTTTCCTTGACTCAGATGCATTCTCTCAAGCTTAGTAATCATTCTAGACAAATCCAATACTTCATCGTCCATAGTTTTAAACCAAAGACAACTAGGTCTTTTCCCAGGGCATTCCTTAGCAAGATGTCCTGGTCTTCTGCAACTGTAATAGAGGGTCAATCCTATCTTTCTTTTAAATGATCCCCAACTTCTTTTGTACTCCACACTAGGATCATAGGAACCAACCTACAATAAATTCTTTCTAGTATCCTGCATCCATTTGTTAGTCCAAATAGTCTTTCTATGCATAGGTGTTATAACCCTAAATTGCACCATACATGCTTACCTAGCATCAGGCCATCTAAGATCCCTTATTTGCCAACGGAATGTTGAACAACTCTTTAAAAAACCTCTTTTATAAGGCCACATGCACCCTACTCCATTACTGTACGCGTGTACACGCTGGCTGGCCTAAAATAGCCCATGTGGACCGACAAAAGAATGAAAAAAGGAAAGTTGTCGACGGAACACACAACTTTGGGTGAGTTAACTGAAACTCTCAGCCCTGCATGGCCAAGGGTTTGTCCAAATACCTATCTCCTTCTACCTTATAAAAGAAGGGGTAGGGGTCCCATTTGGAAAAGGGAAAAAAAAATAGCAAAGAAACTCTGCCCAACTTCATATTCCCGTTGTCCCAACCCTTTAGCCATCCTTGTGCCAGAAGAGATACAAAGCAAAGAAATTGGAGGACAGTTGAAGAGGAGCCCAGGATCAGGTTCGTGGAGTGGTGGCTGGTCTCGACTTTTGGAAGTTGGTTCATTCAAAGTAATAAAGAAAATGCTTTTCCCGTCCCAATTCATGATTTCTTCATAGTTTGTTAAGTACATGTTTGAATCTCTAACCCGTTAGTCTATAGGTAAGATGCATGTGTAGTTTTTTCTTTTCTTGTATGCAGGTCAACTTTGGAAGGAGAACTGTGAACAAGTGATCAAATGCGAAGTAGGATCGACATCGAATGCCTAGAATAAGGTATGTTTATCTGGCCATGTATTTACTAAAAAGAAATGGGATTTAAGTCTGGGGACTAAGGTAGAAAGTAGATTTTCTCTTGGTCATATCTGCATGCAAAGTATAACCCTATTTTCTAGTCTGTAAGGAGATTTCCCTCAAAACAGAATTGGCGACCGTATTGGGGAGTCTCTAGGGTTCCTGGAATTTTATTTATTTTTTGGGTAGTTTTAAAAAAGACTGATTTTCTTGCCTATTTTTTTTAGTTTCTATAAGGTCTAAGCTAGCAGAGAGTCTGGTTTTCCATACCAGTTGTCTCTATTATTTTCTTGATTGTGTTTTTTCGAGACCCACAGAGGTACACGCAGCCTGCATAAGTTCTGCACGCATGTACCCACACCCTACTCTCTTACAACCCGCGTGTGAATGCTAGTTGAAGAAGTAGCAGTAGCGTGTAGATTCCAGAAAATTTTTGAGGCAATCATCCTCTTCCCTGTTATAATCAATCAATTTCAGGGGGTTTTTGGAACTCTGTTTGAGTCTTGGTTGTTTGCAGTCTTTTCTCAGATTAGTTTGTTATGAAATTTTTCCTTTTATTGTTTGTTTTTTTCTGTTAAAAAGAGTGTCTAAGCCTTCAAGGGATCATGATTCTCAATATCAGTGGTCTCTTCCTAGTTTGGATTGTCTGTGTTTATTTTGTTTCAGAGTTTTAGAGATACATGTGGCATGTATAAGGCCAGCACGCATGTACATGCTCTCTGGCTTTACACGGATTGTGTGCACACGCTTGCTGTTGGATTGTCAGTAGTCTTCTTGTGCAGGATAGTTTTTGTTGACGGTAAGGCAGTCATCCTTTCCCTTGACGAGAGTTATACCTCTCAGGTTTTTGAATCTCTGTCTTAGCAGTCAGTATCTTAGGGTTGATCTTAGCCTTAGCTTGCTTTTTTCATTTAAAAGTTGTCATTAAATATTTTTTTAGGGTTTTTAGACAAGTGTGAGAGTCATTTTTTAAGTTGCTAGTGTGTGATTTCTTGAATTGATTCTTTGCGATCTGCGATTAGGCCAGAATTGTTTTTCTTGGTTTTTTACTTGTTGGTATTTTTCCTTTTTGCTTTATCATCATTTAAATTAAAAAAAAAAATCTCTTTCATTTTCTTATTTGGTTGAAAAGTGTGATTTTGCATTATTAACCAAGGAAAAGTCTTTTATTTCATAATTTTTTTACAGTTTACTTAGATCATAAGTAGCTTGCAATCGAGTGAAATTCTTGTTGAGTTTGTTGTCCAAAAATCTTAGAAAATTAAAAAAAAAAAAAAAATTGAAAAGTTGTTGAAATTTTGCATTAAGTGAAAGTTTTTGTTTCCATCATTTTATTCATTTTTACTTTCATCTTTTACACATCACCAGATTCACTTTCATACCCCTTGAAATAAGACAATCCATAAAATTAATGCTAAATCTAAAATTTATTAGACTTTTATGTTTGTAGGGTTAACCAACTAGTTCAGGATTAGGGCCTTGGATTAGGTTGGAGAGGAAACTCTTCAAAGCCATTAAAATCAAACATTGGAGTATGAGTTAGGGAGTGTCCAAGTCCAGTATCATGAAATTTTTCTGGAACCCCCCTCTAACACAGGGTATAAACATGAGGTCGCATGCGAAAAGGTAGCAGAGATAACCCCTCCAAAGCTGGACCAATCGTAGTGGAGAACACATATAGAGGGCTTGTTTTGGGATTCCGTCGATTGCATTTTCCACGGGGCTTCATGGGTCTTGAATCCATTCGAGGTCCTCAGTTGTATTCTGGACCACCTGCTTTTGATACCCTTGACAGGCTTCGGGCTCGATACCCTGCTCATTGTGGTCTACCCGACTTTCGACTGTACCCGCCTGGTGACTGTTCACGCACTGGCAACCTAGTTGCCTATCTTTTTTAGGGACATACATAGGTGATTGTGGGGGTATACCGTGGTACCTAGGATAGACATTGGGCCACACTTTGTAGAGTATACCCAGAGGGTGCTTCCATTTTCAAGTTGCACTTGCACCGATAAGTTGCTCTAGTGTTGGTTGTTGTAATTGTTCTTCCAATTAATTTAGTGTTTGCCTGTCTTATCTTATAGGGACTTTTTTTAGTGTGTGTTACTTTTGAATGGTTAGACTACCCTAGAGTGTCTTTGATCTTCTCAAACAGTGGAGGATCACAAGCTCCGTTGGTCATGAAGGCTTCTTGGCCTACCACCGATTACACTGGAGCCACCCCCGCCACCACTAAGGCGAAAGCTAGACCAACAAGGGTCTTTTGAAGCGACCGAGTCACAAGAAATTGTGCTCGCACAACATCTGGAGGAACCGACCATTTTGGACCTTGGAGCGAAATCTCTTGGCCCAGTTGAAACCCCAACCACTAATTTATTGACACCCTTCATCATACCAATTCAATTTTATGAGCGCCAGACAATGTCGCACGTAGCAATGGAAACAAATGTTGTTATTCCTTCTGGGAATTCTTCAATTCCCACTATGGTTGTCACCACAGAAGTGTCTCTACCTCCTAACCCACCGTCACCGGTCTGAGCCACCATGGTCTCGACCGCTTCTACATCCAACAGTGGTCCGATCCCATCTTTGGCGACATCCACACCCCCTTTCACATCAAGTGTGACAGGCCCTCCGTTCTCATACAAGATGCCTAGTTCAGGTACAAGTCCTGTACTTTCCTACTCCACTTTACAGACTTTAGGTTTTTGGGCAGGGAGCTCTAACACTCCTCTACAAGGTCACATGGGGGGAAATCCTACTCCTTTTAATGCTTTCCCTTATGGGGGAGGTCATATACCTCCTTCGTCCCCTTCACTCGGTGGCTCGCATCAGAAATCCATCGGGCAACCTACACACCATAGTTTATTTGGAGTGGGGAGTCAAGGACCACCTTCGCATAATATTCCAGTAGGTTCGACACCATTTTCTTTGTTCGGTGCGTTTGGTAACAACGCCTTCTCGTCAACTACTTTCCCAACTAGGGGAAACCCTGGTTTTGGACAATCTATTCCTATGTAGGGTACTATTCCTGCATAGGGGGCACACCTAGGAACTTCTTCCACATCAGGGCCTTGGAATTATTAGCAGGGATCCATTCCCTCGTCCAGAATGTCGGTCTGGGGTAATTCTTCCCACAATCAATGGAACCCTGGACAAACTACTATGCCTATCCCCACGGGACCGACATGGGGCAACCCTTCCCAAAGTCCTTTGAATTTAATGCATGCCAAACCATCTATGTCCTATTTTGGAAATCAATCGATGATGTCTCCTCACATGAAAAATCCATACACTGGCTAGGGCCATGGTTTTTACCAGAATTCAGGCCAGCAGCCAAACCTTTCCTTGCAACCTGGTGCCAGTCAAACTCCAGGCCCCTTTTTCCCAGGTTATCACCAACAACCCAAACTACCTTTCCTGACAACTTTGCATTTGCCAGACTTAACAAGATTGTTGAATGACCCTATTTGTCATGATCCATGTTGGCCTCCTATGCCGATGAAGTTGACTTCGGACATCCCAAAGTTCGAATCCAAGCCTAACGAAGATCCAGGAGATCATGTGACTACTTTCCATCTTTGGTGCTCATCTAACTCATTGAAAGACAACTCTGTACAGTTGTGATTGTTTCAACGTACTCTCATTGGGAGTGTCACGAAATGGTACATCGATCTTGACTTCTCAAGATACTCTTCCTTCGGCGAATTGGCTATGGCTTTCCTTAACCATTTCCAATTACCGGTGAGATACGATGATGGTACAAAATTGCTGGCCAATTTTTCACAGACAAAAGCGGACCATATCTCTGATCACATTCGAGAATGGATATGCCAAAAGAGTTTAATTAAGGTACCAGTCCCACCAGCATTCCTGCTTGAGTGGTTTCTTAAGTTTTCGGTCCCACAGTTGTCCAAGGATGTCGCGATGTCGGGAGTATTTTCCAAAGAAGAAGCCATCATGAGAGCTCAACAACTTGAGCTAATCTATTCTCAGTCCAGTTTATTATACGAGATCTTTCCAGATGCACCACACTCAATACTTGATAAAACCAGATAGAGAGTTGCACCACATGCCGATGGTATTGTTGGTTCAGCACAAACAAAGGCTGCTGAGCAACTAACGACTCAGTTGCAACAATTTTCTATACAACACACAACGGCCAGCCAAACTACTGCTTCGGTTGCTCCCCCAACCAAAACATCGGATGTACACACTGTGCAATCGACTAATCCAAAGGTCACCCAGTAGCCTGAAGGAAAGAAAAAACAACGAAAGAAGGGTAAGAGGGATAAGAAACCCACTAATAATGTTGGAAGGGGCAATACTGAGAAACGGATGGTGAGGTATCCATGCAACCTATGCACGGAATACCACCCAACCTACCTTTGTCCTTGGCTTGCAGAGGCCCAAAAGTTTGTGACACAGCAACATCCTGCTATGTTAACCAATCCATTCCAACATGGGCAAAATATAACACAGGAATCTACAAGCATGGAAGGGGGCAGCTAAGGACCCTCTCCACCTATGAACAACCCCACATCTGCAAACATATATATGGTGAAGAGTGATGCTTTTATATCGACTAGAGCACATGACTATAGTAAACCAAGAACTTCTGAGAAGGGTAAAGAAGTTGAACTCCCATCTCTTCCTCTACAGATTGAGAATACATTGGGTGAAACAATGACATGCATTCCCAAAGGCACATTCAAAAAATCTCCTCATAACCCAAATGCAAGGGCCGCCAAGAACTACTCTGTGGTGGAATATTTATCACAAACCCCTTGTGCGATGTCTGCTTTGGAGGTCCTCCAAAGATGCCCTTCCCAGAGGAAAGCCTTGTTAACCACTTTAGGATGTACTGAGACTTGTAATTCGAGTACAAGCATGTTGGATACAACCGACTTAAAACCTCATCTACCTTACCATGTAGCATTTCAGATAGTAGTGGCTTATCCCACAAATTTTTTTACTCATAATATCTTCCGCATAGTGGTTGATGAGGGTGCCTCGACATGCGTTATGTCATTGGCATGTTGGAAGGCCATTGGCCAGCCTGTTTTGTCTCTGTCCCCTACTCTCCTCACTGCCTTCGACACTCGTTTGTTCTGACCACATGATATCATTCCTTCTTTCCCCATGTAGTTAGGAGGGAAGACCGTGTGTGTCGAGGTAGAATTAGTTGACGCACCCCTCGACTATAATCTCTTGTTAGGAAGGAGTTGGAATTATGCCATGCAAGCTGTGGTTGCTACAGTTTTTTGGGTCTTGTTGTTTCCAAATGAGGGTCGGATTGTGACCATCGATCAATTGTCTTTCTCTAGAGCTGACCCTGCATTGGGGGCATCCACGGTTCCGATGATTGATAATCATCAACCAGGTGTAGTCAACGTAGGGGTTGGTTTGTTCCCATCTTTGATGGGTACCTTTGATTACTCGGCCCCTCAAGGTGATATCAAGTTTATATCCAATCACCATAAGGTTGAGATTTTTCAAGTTTCTTCGTTCTGCACGACTTACTTCGACAATCCATAGATAATTCCTTCCCCATCGGTCACGATGGATGGGACAGGGCACCTGGGCATGTCCATGCCCTTGTCCGCAGTTGAAGTAACATACTCTTTAGTCCAATAAACTTCAGCCAACAATGATCCAACTCCTACACAAGAGTTCGATCCACTTCTAGAGCCTATTTGGGCTCAAGGTTCTCTCGATGACACTGATTTGTTAGACTTAGTCTTTCCCTATGACGAAGAAGTAATTGAAGCAATGAATAGTCTGGACAAACCTTGGGATGATCTTCATCACAGATCATACTTCCTCCCAGAGTTAAGTATAATCGAGGCTGGAGAATTCACCTTGACTATGACTGGAGATAGGTCTTGTCCTATTAATCCCTTAGCTACACACAAGATCTATGCTGAGGGTAATATGGCAACCATTGTTGAAACCATACCGATCAATATCTCCAGAACCCCTGGCATCATAGACAATGTTTTCGTCAAAGCATACTGCTCCCCCAAGGAGATGCTAGGCATCGACCCACAAAGAGTCGATCATGAGCTAACTTTGTTGTTTTTCAAGCTTACCTTGAGATCCAAAAGCAACATCTGGCGAGACTGTGCTTTTTGATCTTGTCCATATTAAATGAGAAAAGTAACCTCTACGGGTCTTCTTTTAAGCCCTTTTTAGACCCTCTAAACATGAAAATATTGTCGAGCGATCTTGTGTCCTTTCACACTCGTTAAACTAAAATTTGAAGTCATGTCTATCCGACGGTAGTTTACCCCTTTTTCAATCCGGAAGGTGAACTGTATGAACAAAGGTATACTCTATGGAACTTTCGTTCTTTAGAAGAGTACTCTCAGGTATAATTTTACCCCTTTTTCGGGCCTAAGGGACTAAACTTACGAAAAAGGAACCCCCACAGAGCCCATAGTTAAGCTCTTTTCAGACTCCCTAAAATTGAAAAGATCGTTGAGTGACCTTATTCTTTCACACTCGTTAAATTGGTCTAGAAGAACATTCCTGACAGAGTCCATAGTTAATCTTTTTTTAGACTCCTTAAAAATGAAAAAATAGCCGAGTGATCTTGTCTTTATCACACTCGTTAAAATGGTTTTGAATAGACGTCTTGTTGGTTCTAGTTTACCCCATTTTCGAATGGACTAGACCATGGATGATTTTAGGGGCTAAATTTCGCTCATGGGCTAATTTTCCATGGTTTTTCCAAAAACAAGATTCGCTATTTTAAAAATGATTCGCCCAAATTCTATAGGATAAAATTATTTTACCTTAAAAATCACCAAAATTTTAT
>ML778659.1:3693-50974 GCA_009831015.1 Picea engelmannii | reverse complement strand
AATTTCGCTCATGGGCTAATTTTCCATGGTTTTTCCAAAAACAAGATTCGCTATTTTAAAAATGATTCGCCCAAATTCTATAGGATAAAATTATTTTACCTTAAAAATCACCAAAATTTTATAAAAACTATATAAAATCCTTACAAATTTGAATATTTTTACAAAAATATCGCCAAACATTTATAGTTTGAATATGAAGGATTAGTAAGATTCACCAAGGTTTCTACATTTTAAAATAAATTTCCATCCTTAAAATCATCCCTAGACTAGACTACCTTCGAAAAAGGTACCCCAATGGAGTCTCCTTTTATGTTTTTTTAGACTCTCTAAATATGAAAAACCACCAAGATTACCTTCTCTGGGCTCGTTAAAATCACATCGAAGGATGTTACCATTGTGTGTTTTGTTAACCATGGTTGCATACCTTATACGTCATCCTTGTAGCAGTTTTCTTCTGCGTCTTGAGACCTTTGGCCCCTGGAGGATGTTTCCCGAGTCTCCTTACTCTGAACATCATTCTTGTCCCTATGCCTTGAACTTGTATGTTTGCAACACTCATTCCTCCTTTGTAACACAACATTCTTTTATTATTTTTCCAAAAATATTGAAAAAAGACAAAAAAATCAAATATACCCCAAAAAGAGGAAGGGAAAAGTATTTTCTTTATTGGCAGCATAATGAGTCACCCTTGCATAAAGCACATCTGTCCGTTTGTTCATCAAACCCTGGGATTTAATATGACCTTAGGAAGTTGTTCTCGCAACATAGAGTTGTGTCCTCCCCCGTTTGGTTATTCTTCCAAACATATGGAGAGTTTGCGTTGCTTCCTGCCTCGTAAACTTATGTTAATGCCATACTGCCTCAGTCTCATCATTTTTCGTGCTATTGTCCAAGGGAAGTTTGTCACCAAGCCTGAGTTGGCCACTCTGCAATTTGTCTCTTGCCCTCATACTCGGCCATCCTGAATGTCCAATCAAGTCCTTATTCGAAATCAATGAGGCCTTCAGTCTGATCATCAAGTCCATGACCGACGAGCCATCAAAGACCTCCAGGTAGTGCATTCGTACACTCATATTACACTCCTACCCAAGTTTTGAAGATTTTGAAGTCGTTTCTCGAGCTCTGAAGACCTCATCTCCAACCATCAGGCCGTATCAGCTTCTAGAAGATGGATGCTATATATGTATATCTTTTTTATTTCGAGATGTAGCTCCGCTGTGTATTGTTCGCGACTACTCTTTATATAGTTATATGACATGGATCTACAGTGTCTTTGATTGGTAGCCATGATTCTATTTTATCCCAAGCATGGGTATGCCTGCCTCGGTGAGACATTTGTTATTTTGCAGGTGGCGCCTCCCGGTTCCTGATCCTTGGGCTCAATATTTTGGCACATCAGTAAAGATTGGTAATGTATTTTGGCCAATAGATGCTCTTCTGACCTCACACATTAGGGGGCATTTTTTATAAGCCTAAATTGCACCATACATTCTTACCTGGCATCAGGCCATCTCAGATCCCTTCTTTGCCAAAGAACTACTAAACAACTTTTTAAAAAACCTCTTTTATAAGGGCCCACGTGCCCTACTCCATTACTGCACGCGTGTACACGCTGGCTGACCTAAAATAGCCTGCGTGGACCGACAAAAGCACGAAAAAAGGAAAGTTGTCGATAGAACACATAGCTTTGGGTGAATTAACTGAAACTCCCAGCCATGCATGGCTGAGGGTTCATCCAATTACCTAGCTCCTTCTAGCCTATAAAAGAAGGGGTAGGGGTCCCATTTGGAAAAGGAAAAAAAAAATAGCAAAGAAACTTTGCCCAATTGCATATTCCCATTGTCCCAACCCTTTAGCCATCCTTGTGCCAGAAGAGATACAAAGCAAACAAGTTGGAGGATAGTTGAAGAGGAGCCCAGGATTATGTTCGCGGAGCGGTGGCCGGTCTTGAATTTTGTAAGTTGGTTCATTCAAATTAATAAAGAAAATGTTTTTCCCGTCCCAATTCATGAGTTCTTCATAGTTTGTTAAGTACATGTTTGAATCTCTAACCCGTTAGTATATAGATAATATGCATGTGTAGTTGTTGCTTGTCTTGTATGAAGGTCAGATATGGAAGGAGAACTGTGAACAAGTGATCAAGTGCGAAGTAGGATCGACATCGAACACCTGGAACAAGGTATGTTGATCTGGCCATGTATTTACTGAAAAGAAATGGGATTTATGTCTGGGGATGAAGGTAGAAAGTAGATTTTCTCTTAGTCATATCTGCATGCAAAGTATAACCCTATATGCTAGTCCGTAAGGATATTTCCCTCACAACAATAGGTAAAATATATCTTTCACTATTTTTATCAGATCTACTCATATCAAACTTTCTTTCATCTAACAGTGCCCTAGTTTTTAATCTAGGACATAATCTATCAAACATATATAGATCCATACTTTAGAAACAAAAATGTTCACTTATCTTACTTCTACAGAGCACACAACTTTCAGATCTATACTTTTTCTAATATTCTTACCTTTATCAGAGCACATAGCTTACAGATCTTACCTCTTTTCTTCAGATCTAACCCTCTTTTTTTCATATCTGTCCTTCTTAAGTTCTTCTTGGCACAAAGATTCTAGATCTAGCTTCTTTCTTTCAGATTGGACCTATTTTCCTTAGATCGAACGTCTTTCCTTAGCACGAAGATTTATAAATCGAGTGGAATACTATGCACTAGGGAATAGATCTTTGCACAAGATTTTCAGGTCAACCTTTTTGCACAAAGTTTCTTCTTCTCAGTTCCCAGCAATAACAGTTTTAGGTCCTAGCAACGGAACCATTTTTTGGCACAAAGGGCAGCACCAGAGTTCAACGCTACAACCATGCACCAACAAAACCCTAACTACCATCCCTTTCGACAACACCTAGGAAGCAGATGAAGTCTCACCAGAGGTAGAGGCAGGGGTGGTTGCAAGACTCAAGTGTCTACAACCCTAGATGGGACATAGATCTATGATTATATCACTTACAAAGCACTTAACACTAATCATTCATCTGTATTCAACCCTTATTATACTCCGCATAAATCATAGAGCATCGGAGGATTCACTTAGGCCTAAGGTATTCATCACTTAGCAACAGTAAAATAGACCAGATCTAGTAGATCAGCACTAAGCATCTTCATACATGTCATATCTAACATTCACACATATCTAAGGAGCATAAAGCATAAGTACTTCTATCTAAATATATCAAATCACTTAGCAAAAGAAAGGATAAAGACATCAAATCAAAGCACAACGCATAACACACGGATTTACGTGGTTCACCCCCACCTTGGGGCTACGTCCACCAACTCTTCTTCTTTATTACTGTCTTCAATCGATTATAGCATAAATCCACCAAAAACCCTTCTTCGCGTAGGACATAAGATCTGCGCAGCTCACTAGATCCTTCTTCCTCGCACTACAACAGAAAGCCTTTCGCAACTTCTTACAATGATTTGTACTTATCTCTACAAGCCTCTTACAGTTATGCATAAAGCACTTACAATATCTACTGGCACTTATCTCATATCACTTAGATATAATATTTGACACTTCTTACATTGTCTATCCTTCTATTTATACATACAAAAGTAGGCCTAAGCATGGGTAAACCCACGGACCGACATCCCTTTCCCATTACATAATCCCAAAAACCCAAAGAGGACCCAAAAGTGGGCCGAGATCCCTTGATCTCTGCTCCATCTTAAGCTCCTTTTTTGACTGGCTGTCAAAGTCCCAAAATAGGTCAACATGACCAATATTATCCCAAAACTTGGTCAAGGGCCAACAAAATGCTACATTAAAATAAATGAATACAACTTAGGTAAGTTTGATTCTAGAGCTACTTAAGGTATCATGTTAGGATACTCCTCTAGAAGTAAAGGATACAAGTGCTACAACAAAAGGTTCCATAAGATAATTGAGAGCATAGATATAAAGGTAGATGAGGGAACACTTCATTTTGTGATACATCAACACCATAACGATCAATATGATGAACCAATCAACAGTGAGTTACAAGATGATGGAATGGATGAGCAACAAGAACAAGATGATTCAGAAGAAGAGGAGAGAATGGAAACATCAGAGCCAAAGAATCCATCAAGGTATGTTCAAAAACATCATCTAGAGAGCCATATTCTTCGAAGCAAGGAAAAATGTGTACAAGCTAGAAGAAAACTAATAGATACATCTAGTTCTGCAAATTTTACATTGTTATCCATGAGTGAACCACAAAATTTTATGTATCCAAGTCAGGATGACCATTGGGTCAAAGCAATGAATGAAGAACTAGAATAAATAGAGAAAAATAAGACTTGGGATATTGTCCCAAGACCAAATGACAAGAATGTAATTTGAAGTAAACAGACATATAAAAACAAGTTAAATGAAGATAGGCATATAGGAAAAAACAAGGCCAGATTGATATGCAAAGGGTATGCTCAAGTCAAA
Organism: Picea engelmannii; assembly: GCA_009831015.1. Taxonomy (NCBI): domain Eukaryota; kingdom Viridiplantae; phylum Streptophyta; class Pinopsida; order Pinales; family Pinaceae; genus Picea; species Picea engelmannii. Next base: position 46,483 of record ML778659.1, on the reverse strand, counting down.
GGAGTGGACTTTTAAGAAACCTTTTCCCTTGTTACAATAATTGAAGCTATTAGGATGTTTTTGGTTTTTGCATGCTACAGAAAATTCAAAGTATACAGGATGGATGTCAAATCAACATTTTTGAATGGTGAACTTGAGGAAGAAGTTTATGTGGAGCAACCTGAAGGTTTTCCACTAACTAAAAAAAGGATTATGTATATCGATTAAATAAATCCATGTATGGGCTAAAACCGGCTCCAAGAGCTTGGTATTACAGAATTGAAAAGTATTTTCACCACCAAGGATTTAAAAAGGGAAAAACTGATAGAAAATTATACATCAAAGCTAAAGGTAATGACCTGTTAATTATTGTAGCCTATGTTGATGATATGATTTTTGGCAATAACATTGAATTACTGAGTAAGAAGTTTGCAGTTGCAATGCAGCAAGAGTTTAAGATGTCAATGTTAGGATAATTCTCCTTCTTTCTTGGCTTATAGATTCATCAATCAAAAAAATGAATTTTCATTTTCTCAAAGTAAATATCTCAAGGAAATATTGAAGAAGTTTGGCATGGAAAATTGTGCACCAGTAAGCACTCCCATGAATACCAGTTTCAAACTCAGCAAGGATGATAATGCTCCATAAGTAGATCAAACCATGTACAGATCTATGATAGGTAATTTATTCTATCTCACAACTTCAAGGCCTAACATCATACAAGCAATAGGTTTGGTAGGTAGGTTTCAAACCAATCCTAAGGAAACTTGTTCTTGTTGTTAAAAGAATATTTAAATACTTGCAAGGGACTCTTGATTATTTCTTGTGTTATCGAAAAGACACAAACCTCATTCTCAGAGCTTATACAGATGTAGACTGGGCTGGAAGCATTTATGATATAAAAATCAGTAGTGGAAGAACATTCTTCCTTGGAAGTTGTTTAGTGTCCCTACTCAACAAGAAACAAACTTCCATTTCTCTATCTACAAATGAATCCAAAAATATAGCTGCAACATCCCATTGTACTCATGCTTTGTGGATTAAAAACAATCTCAAGGATATTCAAGTTCCTTGTGATCAACCTGTCTCCATCATGTGTGACAATACAAGTGATATTGATCTCTCCAAAAACTCTGTTCAACACTCTAGGACTAAGCATATACTAACCAAATATAATTTTCTCAAAGAATGGGTTCAATGTTAGGTGGTCAAATTAGAGTATGTTCCTTCCAAAGAGCATATTGCAGATATTTTTACCAAGACATTACCCAGATAACCCTCTTAGTATCTCAGACAAAAGTTGGGGGTGATCTTGTCATCCCTTCTTCAATAAAGAACACAATTCACTACTTCGAAAGATGTCCCATTTGTTGTTGTATCAGGGAGAAGTTTGTTGTTGTGGAAATACACACAATTGAAGTTTGCAATGGTTCTCGATGGATTACATTCAAGTATGGTTATGTGCATGTAAAGAGTCCTGGAGGAGAGAATATCCAAAGTCTTTCTTTGTCATTGATTTTAAAGGGGGGGAATACCATAAAGGACATTTATCTGGTAGTTGCACACATTGAAAGGGGGAGCAACATTGAGTTGGAAGTTGTACACATAGAAAGGGGCACATTGAAAGGGGGAACATCTTAGCATAAAGGCCATTGCTTTAGCAGTCACCCCTCATAATAAAGAAGAAGGCTCTTTTGTTTGTCATTAATGACAAAGGGGGAGTTTATTGTGCATGTGTTGTAATTGATGTCAACATGATCATGGACATGGTCATTTATAGTGCAATATCAGAAAGAGGAAATCATGAAATCATGAAAACAGAAGTGTGTAGAAGGATCAAAGGAAGAAAGGATCAATTGCGTAGAAAAGGATAAATGGTCTAGAAGGTATGGCACAAAGTATGGTGTACAGATAGAGTAAGTCATGAAAGAATGAAAATAGAAGCGCACAAAAGGATCGAAGGGAAACTAACACATAATACATATATGTCAACTCTCGAGAAACTAGATGAGTTCATGCACTGTTCAATTAAGCCTGTAATTAAACCTGCTGGATGAGTTGGTGGACTATTCAATTAAGCTAGCTTTAGAATGGAGGAAAATTGCTTTAGGATGGAGGCACCTATGCAAGGTACCAAAGAAAATCGTTTCAAAATGATTTTGTCGGAGATCTATGTGGTAAATGAAGAGTTTTTGTTCATATCATGCTATTGTCAATGGAAATCATGATGGAATGGAACCTTAGAGGTGCACCATGATCAAGTCATCTTCAATGGACATCACCATGCATGGCATGGAACCTCAGGGGTGCACCATGTAGGAGTCACAATGATTGGCCTCCTGCATGGTGGATAACATATGCCCCAAATCATAGCATAGCCAAAGAGAGTGTCCTTGGTAAATTTGGTCTTAAAAAAAATATTGTGAACCGAACACCTCCCATTTTTAATTCTCTAATATGACTTTTCAACACATAATGTTGTCTTCCATTTAGATATTGATGTCCATAATTAATTATGAATTCATAGAGGGAAATATTAAGCAACATGGAGTGAACTATTTAGCTCATCATGATATACATTATTTATTATTCAATGGATAGAATGCATCAAGCAACAAGCTAATGATGGATTCACTACATGGTGCTTAATGTTTCACAATATTAAACATCATGGAGTGAGATAATCATTGGCTTACTGCTTGGTGCATGTGTCTATTAAATACACTTTATTTTTGTTTTAATAGATAGGGTGCACCAAATAATCAATAAAGACAAATAGTAAATAAATATGATTTAAAAATAAAATAAAATTATATAGTCTCCCACACTATATATTTCAATTGTTATTAAGTCAAATTCTTTTGACTTTTTATTATTTTTTATTTGTTTGTTAATTTTTTATAATGTTTGATATATGAGATGGGATGATGATGGTTAATGTCTACTGAGACCAAAATTGGTCTATCGGACCTTAAGAAAAGCAAGAGATTACTTGGACTTCCTTAAAATGTTATTTCAATGTTTGAAAAGCATTGAGAGAAGCGTTCCAAGATAACTGAAGTTTTGATGACTTAGAAAGTTAGGAAGGTTGGTATTGTGACAAATATTTGGAAATCAGGATCTAATTTGGGTATTAAATGTAATTTTATATTAATTATTTTTCAAATTTTAAATTTTTTATATATTTTAGATTAATTATTTTTCAAATTTTAAATTTTTTATATATTTTATATTAATTAGTTTTCATTTTAAAATTTAAGTTTTAAATTTTTAATTGATTCTTAATTGTGACCACACAAATTTTATGTAGTTGGAAAGAGATTTATAAAAAAATAATTAATTAAATTTAAAAAAAAAATCCTACAATAAATCATTACACTACATAATCTTTTAGGTTGTATAAATTGATTTTGACTTTAATTATTACTAGCATAGATCCATCTTAACCCTGGACCTATCAAGTGCCGAAAGGGATCAAATCTCTCTAGGTGAAAACCTTTTTTAGAGTGAAAAACTTGAGGAAAGGTTAAATATTTGCACTTCTAGAGATTTTATCCCTCCTGGTGCTTGATAGATCTAAGGTTAAGATGGATCTATGCTAGTTTAATACATTATAAAATATTTTAATATATTAAAATATATTAATATATTTTTAGTATATTAATATATTTTATATTATATTACTACCTCCATAATCACTACATTGTTTTGGTGATCTATTAATTAAAGCTAGGGAAATTGAAACATAACAAAATCACACCAATATATATTTTTCAATATATTAAAATATTTTATAGTATATTAATACCGGCATAGATACATCTTAACCCCATATCTATCAAGTGCAGAGAGGGATCAAATATCTCAAGGTGAAAACATTTTTTGGAGTGCAAAACTCGAGGAAATGTTAAATATTTGCACCTCTAGAGATTTGATCCCTCTCAATGCTTGATAGATCCAGGGTTAATATGGATCTATGTTGGCTTAATACATTAATATTAATATTAAAGTATTAAAAAATGTTGGAATACTGAGAGGGGGAGGTGAATTAGTATGAGCACATTTATTACTTTTAACCACAATATGTATTATTTAACTTTATGAGTAGTTCATCAATAGAATTCAAAACATCATGAGAAGTATAAATAAATAGTGAAAAATGAACAACTGCACAAGTACATAGTACACCAGAATTTTACGTGCAAACCCAATGTGGGAGAAAACCACAAAATTATTTTCTGATATGTTAGAATAAATACATTCATAGGAAGCACCAACTTCCCTGTTTTCCAGCTACAACTAGAAGGAGGCTACAACCCTCTAGTTTCTCAGGCTCCAACCAGAAGGAATCTATAACTCCCTTAGTTTTCCAGTACCAACAAGAAGGAGGCTACAACCCCCTTTCCTTGCCCAGTCCTATCGCCCTGAAATATAAATGGAGACCAAATTTTCACTACCACAAACTCTTTCAATCCTGTCACTGTAATACTTGCCACTGTAAAACTTGTCACTATAAACCTGTCATTGTAAAAGGTAAAAGGTGTTACTATAAAACATGTCACTTCAAACTCATCAACCAATCAGATATGATCACTTAGATCTCATACCCACTATCACAAGTGTATAGCTCAAACCATATACCCAACATCATAAATATGTCTCTCTAAACATGTGCCATACATGTACCAACATCCATAAACAACATACAATGAACTATCACATCAACCATGTATCATCATAGTTATGCAACTTCAACTTGTATCAATACCTTCAACAATACATCCCTACAAAACTACCTAAAACATGTACCAAATGACACAAGATGTGCCTCAACAAAATACACAAGAATGTGTGTCAAGTACAACCAACAAGTGCACCAGTAATGTGCCTCTACAGATCTCCCTCATACAACATGTGCCATACAACTAATAGTAACTGAAGGGCACATACTCAACCTCACATGACCATACCTAAACAAATATATAATCATACATTTTACTTATGTAGATGACTCTGTAGATGATTTTGTTGTACCTGAACACTGTCACACACATGCTTGTAGACTCTCTTCACCCTATGTAGTCTGATGCACACCTCATCCTTCATATATGGCTATGCCTCGTGGGACGAAGCTTACTTTCTGGAGGTGCCTCACATGAATAGATATAGGAAACCCATGGGTATGCATCATAGGACACTTACTATCTGAACCACGGGATGACCCAAATTAGGGTTTTCTCAAATTTTCCCTCTCTCCTCTGCAACCACGAAACTTTGTCGATGCTCTTCCTCCGCTACCTCAAATTCGTGCTACCATATATTTTTCAACGAAATTCCTGTCAAAAACCTTTAACAACATAGATGGTCAATGTGATCAATAGGTGCTAATGGGAGCCTCTCGATATCTTATTTATACTTCCTAAGTGCCTTCCTTTAGTGGCTATGTTGTAACTATTTTACCCATTTTCCTTCTTTTAGGGATAATCCACATTCTTGTTGTAGCTACTGTACCCATAATTAGTAAACTCACAATTTATTTGTTACAACTACTTTACCCATAATTAACTTCTTCTTGCAACCACTTTGACTAGAAATATTCTTGAAGACTTTCTAGAGGCTTCTAGAATAATTGACTTATTGTTGTCCATATAGGAGTTTCTATATTATTCTTGAGGGTCATCCACTATTTACAAGGTCATATCTCCTCAACTGTAAGGAGCCATGTAACGTACCACCTATCACTAGAAATGGCATGATGCATCTATGATAGTCTTACCTGAAAATAGATTGACCGTCACGTCTTTATTCCTCGATCAACTGTGGGTTCCATGACCATACCTTCGGGGCTATCAGAATTTCTTCAAGGGTTGACATCAATGACAACCAAATCAATCTTTCAAAAATATCCTCCTTTGGCATTGATGGAAACACTCTAATGCAACGTTGATGGCATGCCAACACTTATTCTCATGCTCCCCTTGTGACCATTGCTCCCCCTATAATTATTCCTCTATTCTTTCTCGTCATTTCCATGCCTCTTATTACTCTCTCTCTCTCCCCCTTTGACATCAATGGTGAAGGGTAACTTCCCTTTGGGGCTGCGCCCCCTATCTGAATTGTTGTTTGGACTGCTCCCCCTTTCTGCATTGTCCTTTGGTATACTCCCCCTTTCTACATTGTCCTTTGGGATGCTCCCCTTGTCTGCAATCTTTGAATCTTTCTGTTGTCCTTTTTCTCTTTATGGTGTTTCCTTGTGTAAATCCATGACATATATGAAAATCATTCAAAAATTTATTGTGGGATAAAAACTACTCCAAGTTTATGTCAAAGAGACTCAAAGGTATCCCTCAAAAGAGGTTTGGTGAAGATATATGCAATTTTCTCGTTTGTCCCAATATGCTCGACCCTGATGTTCTTCTTTGCAACCTGTTCCCATAGAAAGTGAAACTTGATCAAAATATGTTTTGTCTTGGAGTGCATCATTGGATTCTTTGAGATATTGATAGCATTGTTGTTATCATAAAATATCAGAATGGGATCATCATATTCAACCTGTATATCCTTCAAATTTTGTTTCATCCATAGAACCTGAGTGCAACATGTTGTTTCTACAATATACTCTGCATCTGTTGTAGAAAAGGATTTTGATGACTGTTTCTTTCTCATCCATGATACCATGCACTCACCCAAGTAGAAATTTGTTCCACTTGTACTTATTGTATCATCAATGCAGCCTACCAAATCTGCATTTGTATATGAAACAAGAGATAAATCATTCCCTTTTGGATACCATAATCCAAACTCTTCTTTACCTTTGAGATATCTCAATATCCTCTTCAGTTCCATAACATGTGATTCATTTTGTGTTGCTTGAAACATTACAACTTGTCCAACTTCCTACATCACATCCAGTCAAGAAGTTGTCACACAGAGTAAGTTCCCAATCATTGATATGTATTGTCTTTGGTCCACATTATTAGAATCATCATCCTTACTTAACTTGCAACTGGTCTGCATAGGAGTATTGATTGATTTGCAATATTTCATTCCAAACATTTTTAGCATTTTTCTGATATACTTGGTCTAAGAGATGAAGATACCTTTGTTTCTCTAACATATCTGTAGTCCCAAAAAAAAAAATAACTCTCCAAGTAATCACATCTCGAACTCATTATGCATGTCTTTGGAAAATTTCTGACTCATCATGTCATCATCACTTCCAAAAATAATCTCATCAACATAAACTCCAATTATCAAGATAGTATCTTGATTCAACTTTATGTAGAGATTTGTGTCTGCATTTCCTTTCCTGAACCCTTGTTGTTGTAAGTATCTATCCAATCTTGAATACCATTCTTTGGGCTTGTTTAAGACCATATGGTGCCTTCTTCAACTTGCAAAACATAATTTTCCTTTACTGATAACATGAACCCTTTAGGTTGTTCGATGTAGACTTCTTGTTCTAATTCTCCATTTAGAAAGACTGACTTTACATCCATTTGATACACCTTGATATTTTTGGAACATACATAAGCTAGATCAACCTAGTTGCTTCCATTTTGGAAATTAGGGAAAAGGTCTCTTCAAAACCTATACCTTCAACCTGAGTGTATCCTTTACATACAAATATTGCTTTGTTTTTGGTAACCTTTCCATCCTTGTTCAATTTGTTTTTGAAGACCCACTTTGTACCAATCACATTTTTGTTCTTTGGCCTTGGAACAAGTTTCCATGTATCACTGTTCTCTATCTATTCCAATTCTTCATTCATAGCTTTGATCTAGTATTCATCCTTGTTGGATTTTACAAAACTACTTGGCTCAATTGTGGATAACAATGCTAGATGTTGTTGTTATGGTGAACATATTCTTCTTCAGGTTTCAAATCCTACATATTTATTCCCAATGACATGTTTTGGTGGATGATATTTCTATACTCGTCTGCTAGGTGTCTTTGGAGGTTCTTGGAGATCTTGTTTCTCTTTCTCTGCCTCTGACTGCTCTTCTTCTTCATCTGCTTCTTCTTCTTTCAAATCTTCTTCGTGATCCTATTCCACTGAATATTTTATTCCTTCTTTAGTTCTTCGTCCATCAGTTTCATCAATCGTCACATTGATGATTTCCACTATTCTGTTGAGTCTTAGATTGAATCATTTGTATGTTTTTCTTTTTCTTGAGTACCCAACCAGTATTCCTTTATCAACTCAAGAATCAAATTTTCCAATCCTTCCATATTCTCTTTTGATATAAAATTTGCTTCTGAACACTCGGAAATGATTCACATTTGTTGGTCTTCCTTTCCATAGCTCATAGGGAGTTTTATCACTATTATTTCTGAGCAAATTTATGTAATAAATATGAACTACTATATGTACTACTTGTGCCCAAAATATGTCCTTTAGATTGGAATCTTTCAACATGGTTCTGGCCATTTCCTGTATTTCTCGATTCTTCCTTTCAACAAATCCATTTATGAGGTGTCCTAGTTTTTGAGAACTATCTCTTTATCCCATGTTCACTACATAAATCTATGAATTCCTTTGATGTAAGCTCTCCATTTTCTGATCTCAAATACTTATTTTTTTATTATGTCTCATCTTAAACCATTTCCTTGTATATATTAAAGTGTTCAAATGCCTCTGACTTCTTCCTAAGAGAGAAAAATCCAATCATACTTTTGTATTCATAAACCAGTAGCATAAAGTACTGTTATCCATTCAATACCTTTGTTCTTATTGGTCCACATAGATCTATATGTATAATCTCTAGCGTTTTTTGTGTGGAGTACTCCTTACATTTGAACTTGGTCATGGTTTGTTTTCCCTGTAGACAATGCTTTCATAGAGTATTTGCGGGATTTGCTATCTTGGGAATTTCTCTTAATGCTTCCTTTCTACTATTTTTTATGAGATTATCAAAGTTTATATGACCCATTATTCTGTGCCAAATCCGACTTTCATTTTCCTTTCCTAGGAAAAATCTTTTTTTTTTCCAATTTCATTTAGTACATATATGATTCTTGGAGTTCTTACAACTGTGGCCACCAACTTGTCTAATACTTATTTCCTTTTCTCACATTTCTCTGAGTAAAACATAAGTTTGTGTCCTTGATCACACATTTTACTTACACTTAGAAGATTGTGCTTCATGTCTTCGACTAGTAGAACATTTTTTCCCTGGCATCCTTGCTTCCAATCTTGACTATGCCTCTTCATATAATTATGGTTGAGTTGTCATTCCCAAATAAAAATGGTCCATCTATTTCTTTATTCAATTTTAGAAACCTATCCTTATCACTCTTCATATGTTTTGAGCATCCACTATCAACATACCATCCATGTTTCTTGTGTTGAGCTTGTAAGGAAAGAATGCATTCTTCAGTGTGGAGTTGATCATGCTTCCTTATCCGTATCCTTTGTGGTTCCTTTATATGAATTTTGATATTTTGTTGTGATTCTCTAGGGGGAAAAATCAATATACAATATTTGGCCACATGTCCAAAATTGTTGCACTTGTAGCATTCTACTTCATCACTCAAGGATTCAAATTTGTTGTAGCTTCTACTCTATGCTTTATGAGACCTTCTTGGATAACCATTTATTTTGTAGCCTTCATAGTTACTTCTGTTCTTGGTATTGGCTATACAATTCACAACTTTGTGCCCAAAATTATTACATGAATAAAATAAACCAAGAAAAATATTTTGATACCTGGGGGTGGAAGATCTTTTGAATGATGCTTCTCTTCTAAATCCTTTTTCTTCTCAGGGTCTCTCTATTGCTAGCACCTGTTGATTCTAAATTATGAATGTTCTGGGTGGTGCAATGTCTTTGTGATTTTCTTCTTGGTTCCTCTTTCCTTCTTCCTTCTTGGGAGAGCCTCTAACTATTTCTACATAACTTCGTTGTTCTATTTTCTTGGAGCTTGAGCCTTTCTCTCTCTCTGGTTATATCCTAGTCTAGATCTGTCATAGTATGGCCTTTGAATGCTAATGAGTTCATCCAATACTTTGGTTTTGTTTTGTTTCATGTCCTTCTTCTGGAGATATTTTCTTAGAGTGGCTATTTATGCTTCCAAGATGCAATATTCTAGATATAATATAATATGTAGAACAAAACTATTGAACAAGAAATAATAGAAAAACAATTATATATCCATAACAATATCAAAATAATACTAGAATAACACCAGAGAGAGCACCTTTATTAATGATAGAAATATTCACTTTCCTCTTCGAGGAGGAAACCTCCAGCAGAGTAGAGCTCTATTACAATAATATCCAAGACAACTTCACCCATGCCTCCTACACTTATTTATACTAATTCTACCTTCTAAGGAAACTTCTAGAGGAAGATTTTTCTAGAAGCGGAAGCTTCTGTTAGGTATTCTTACGTTGACTTATTCTCATTTATTTATTAGGCCATATTAACTAATGTCAGACTTTATTACATAGAAAAAATATCCTTATAACTAATGACCCATGGAGAGGGGTTAGGATCGGATCATAACGTTCCCTCACCCTTCAAAAGAAACCTTGTCCTCAAGGTTGCAGGTGCAGAAACTGCTAAAGTATGGTTGCGGGTTCTAAGGTCGCATCATCTAGTGATGTGTCCTTCCACTTGATCAAAACTTCCTTGATGGTTCGGGCACACAAATAATGTTCCTGGTTGTTGAGTACTACTTTAGGTTGGAGCTATAGGGATCACTCTTCATATAATTCCAGTAGGATGGTTTGAACTCAGCAATTATATCCCACCACTTTCTTCAAACAAGAAGCATGAAACACTGGATGGATTTTGGAAGTAGCCGAAAGAGCCACTTTATAATTCGTTGAGCTAATAGGATTGATGATCCAGTAGGGACCATAAAACTTGGGTTCCAACTTATGATTTCCTTGAGCTTTGAGATATTTTTTCTTGTAAGGTTGGATCCAGAGAATCACCTGATCCCCTTCCTCAAAAACGCTTTCAGAATGATGCTAGTTAGTTTGTTGCTTCATGTGATTTGGGGCCATATGGAGGTTATCCTTCAATGATGTGATAATAGTTGTGCGACCTTGCAACATGGTATCAATAAATGGGACCTTGGATGTTTCTGGAAGATAGGTAGTGAATGTCGAAGGCCATTGGCCATACACTACTTCATATGGGGTCAATTTAGTGGCTGTGTGATAGGAAGTATTGTACCACCATTCTTCCGAGGGAAGTCATTGCACCCACTAGTGTTGTTTGTCTAAAGAAAAATGCCGCAATTATGTTTCCAAAAATTTGTTGACCACTTTTGTTTGGACATCAGACTATGGGTGATAGGTTGTGCTCATGTTTAGTTGGGTTCCTTGCAATTTAAACAACTCTTGCCAAAGGTGTTAGTGGAAGTGGGGTCACGATCAGATACAATAGAGTTTGGCATGCCATGTAACTTGAAAATATGATCAAGGAAAACTTGTGTGATGATTTCCATTGTGAAAGAGTGAGATAAAGAACAAAAACAAGCATAATTGGATAGGCAATTAACCACCACCATTATGATAGATTTTCTCCCAGCTTTAGGAAGGCCCACTATAAAATCCATGGATATGTCTGTCCACATTGAATATGGAATGGGTAGGGGTTGTAGGACACCGGGAGACTTGAGAGTTTCACCTTTATTACATTGTCACACCTCACATTCAATGACAAATTGAAGTATATCCTTCTTCATGCTTGTCCAAAAAAAAATAACGGTGGGCACGAGCATATGTCTTTTGGAGACCCGAGTGACCTGCAATGGTAACTCTATTAAGAGTTGCATCTTGAATGCTAAAGAATTTGATATAACAAGAAAATCCTTATATCGAAGAGTATTGTCCTGCCAGGTGTAGCCATTGGGAGTATTAGGCTCCTTTTGAAGATGTTGAATTATCCTGGAGACATTCAAGTGTGTGAGTCACTCCTGGTGTACATCCTCAATCCAATCAGGGACTGGTAAGGATAAGAAAAATAGGGCGTTGTCCTCCTCATGATGTTGTGACAAAGCATTGACCACTATATTGTCTTTTCCTTTTTTATATATGATTTCATAGTAATAGCCCAACATTTTAGTGAGCCTCTTGTTTTGTTTGAGGGAGGATAACCTAAGCTCCAAAAAATACTTCAGACTATAATTATTTGTTTTGATATGAAACTGACGTCTGAAAAGATAGGGCCTTCATGTGTGCACAGCATGTATAATGACCAACATTTCTTTTTCTTAAGTGGATCTACCAAAGTTGTGGCCACTCAACGCTTGGCTAGTAAAGGCTAGAGGTCAACCCTCTTGGGTGAGGATTGCTCCTATACCAGTGCCTGAAGCATCTGATTCCACCACAAAAGTTTTTTTGAAGTCAGGAACTGCTAAGATAGGATTAGTGCACATGGATCTCTTTAACTCAATGAAGGCTTGCTCCATCGGATGTGTCCAATGAAATGCATTCTTATTGAGAAGGTCGGTCAAGGGCTTAGAAATTTTTCCATAATGGTGGACAAATTTCCTGTAATAGCCTATGAGACCAAGAAAACCCCGTAGGTTCTTTAAGGTCATGGGGAGCAGCCAGTCCTGCATAGATTGTGTCTTTTTTGGGTCCACTTTTACTCTGTCGTGACTCACAATGTGTCCCAAGTACTCCACTTCACTGGTTCTGAAGGAACATTTGGTATTTTTTACAAAACATTGGTTGTCCTGTATCAAGTGAAGAAATTTTTCCACATGGATAAGCTGGCTATCCTAGGTGCAAATATAAATGAGGATGTCATCAAAGAAAAATAGGAAAAACTATCGAAGGTAATGTTTCAATAGTTTATTCATAAGACTTTGGAAGGTGGATGAAGCATTACATAGGCCAAAAGGCATGAACAATAAAGCATAATGTCCTTCATGAGTTTTTAAAGTAGTCTTTAGAATATCTGCCTCCTTCATCCTAATCTGGTGATAGTCAGAGAAAAGGTCCAATTTGGTGAAGACATGAGCACCTTGGAGTTCATCCAATAGATCATCAATGACTGGAATTGGAAACTTATCTTTGATGGTCACTTTATTTAGGGCTTGAAAATCAGAATACATGTGCCAAGTACCTTATTTATTTAAGACCATCACTACGGGTGAAGAATATGGGTGATACCACTATCAATAAATACCACAACCAACCTATGTTTGATGTAGCCCTTGATATTCAATGTCTGCGGGGCCAAGATACTTTAAAGTTTGTGAAGTGAAATAATCGATTCCATTGAGTCTGCAGGATTTTTTGATACTAAGACGGGGGTGAATCAGTATCAAGTACAATTTAAAACCTTTTTCAACTTATACTTAAACCATTCAACTATATCCAATGAGAAATGAACAATAGTATAAGATTTACACCAATACACCACAATACACCATGCACAATATATGAGAAATAATCAATAGTTATTGTTCAAAGAAAGTAATGACTTCCAAAGGTAGCTACAACTTCCAAATGTAAAGGGAGGGATAAACCTCCAAGAGGAAGATACAATCCTCCAATATCAAGAGAGATTTGAACTGTCCATCCTTTCCCCTTCCTTCCACCCAAGAATATATGAGAGATAATAAAACTTTACATTAAACCATCACCATCAACCAATCATCACATAGAACCTGATAATGCTTCCCGAGACTTCTTCAATTTCTGCAGTTCTTCAATTCTTGGAGTAATCTAATCCTGTAGATAATATTACTCAATTTATTCTTTGAAACTCGACCAATTTTCACTCCTTGAATCCTCCCCAAAAAGAGGTTATAGAAAGAATGGTAGACTTTATTCAATTTTGGTCTATTCAGAAGACCTAACTTGTACAACATGCCCCGTGCTCAATATTTAACATCTGATTCAGAAAATCTAACACAATAAAATAAAGTTAGTAATATTTCCAATGGAAGTGTTCCCACTACATTTGGATTCTGTATGAATAATTTATGATTGTTTTACCCGGAACACCTGTTTATTGACTAGCTTCAGGACTGGTCAAAAACCCTATCTTCCATAGAGTTTATCTCCATAAATATAGTGAATAAAGAGATGAATTTTTTACCAGAGGTACCTTGATATGTATTCTCAATACCATAGTGATTTCACCATATGAATCATTCTAGAAAAAAAGTTATAGCAAAAATGGTAAGATGACCTGAAAATAACATACCTTAGAACACATCACCAAAAGACTTCATCCTCCCTTGAAATCCGGCCTTCTTTTACTTCTTATTCCCTCTGAAATTTGACTTGTATCAAAATGAATGTATAATGATGTTTATTTATACCATTTATGTCGCTTCCGTTTAACATTATGGCCAACCTGACACTTTCTTATTTTGTAATTCTTTTCTTTAATTATCTTCAGGGCCTACATGTACTTCCTTCTTCAATTCACTTTGTCATCTTCAAAAATTTATTTCTCCTCAACCATGAGGATCCATGTGACATAACACATACCACCAAAAACAACATGATGTATACAATCCATCCATGGGTGTTGTATCTGCATGTGCATTTTCCTTCATGTCCAAATACCTTCATCAATCTTCCGGTCCAAAACCCATGACTAGGGTTGACATCAAAGACAACAACCAATCTTCCAACAATCTCCCCCCTTTGTCATTGATGGAAACACTCATGCTCCCCCTATCATCATGTTCCCAATTTCTCTCCCCCTTTGACATCAATGGCAAAGGGTATGGCTTCTCCCCCTGAGTTTAATGGGAAAAAGTGACCTTCTTCTTTGGGGCTGCTCCCCCTAAACATGTAGCACTCAATAATACTTCATCGTTATTTTTGGTCTTTGGGACATTTTCTTCCTTAGAATCCTTTTATGTGGCTTTTTTATTCTCTCTCTTCTTCATGTCTAGGATGTATATGTTGTTCAGTCTTCTTGTTGCAGTTGCAACCAATCTTCCTAAGTTATTTTCTCTGATTTTTCATTTTCGGGAATCAAACATAAGAGTGTATCCTTGATCACACATTTTACTAACGCTGATTAGATTATGATTCAAGTCTTCAACCAATATAACATTATTTTCTTTTACATTTTTTCTTCCAAGCTCTACTACACCTTCTCCAAGTATTTTGGCAGATGAGTCATTTCCAAATGCAACATTGCCACCCTTTCTCTAGAAGCTGATAAATTTGTCTTGATCCCTGGTCATGTGTGAAGAACATCCACTGTCTATGTACCATTCATATTCTTCTTTACATTCTTCAGTGGTCAATGCTATTCGACAATCTTCATTGTTTGGAATCTCTTTCCTTCTCCATACGTGGTTGGCAAAGGGACATCTTCATTCATATATCTGCAATCTCGTGCTTTGTGACCAAGATAATTACATTTGTAGCATGCAATATTTTTGTCCATCAAAGGGGAAAATGAATTATAACTTATGTTTACAAATCCATGATTATTTCCATATATTCTATTTACACCATTCATGTTTCTTGCATATTTGTGCCTTTCATTGATTCTGCAATTAATTGCCTTATGTCCAAATTTTTTGCAAGTATAACAATGACCAAGAAAGAAATTTTGATACGTGGGAGTAAGTGACCTTCTTTGTGATGTAGTCCATATGGGTTCATGATATACTCTTTTGTAGTTTCCTTCATACTGATTGAAGCTTCTTTGATTCCTGAAGGTAGGAGGTCTTCTGGGATATTCATCTCTTTTGTAATCATTCCTTCTTTCTGGTATCCTAGTCCAATTCTTATCAACTGTTTGTATAGCTCTTTCTTCAACCTTCTGGTTGGTATTTGCATCTTCTTTGTATGAAGTTTCACCCATGCATCAAATATGTGTTAAGTCTTTTGGCACTTGAGAGTTTCTTAAGCTCTTCCTCAATGAGACAACTTCTTCTTCAAGTTTCTCACAATCTTCTTCTTTCTTCTTCATTTGGACATTCCTTACTTCTCCTATTCTTCTTTCTTCTTCGAGTAGAGTTTTCAAGGAAATGGTTTCTTCTCTTAGTTTCCCAAAGTCTTCTAATTGTTTCTTCAAGATTACAACTATCTTTTCACAACTAACAAACTCGCTTCTTAGTTTTCTTTGTGTGTCTTTGAGCTTGCTATTTTCAATATCAACATGCTTCAATTTTTTAAGATTCTCATCTTCTTGTTGAATAATTTTGTCTTCATGATTTTCTTCTTCTTCATTGGAATTTTCTTTTTCAATGTCATTTCTTTCAATCCTTGGATGAGTACATTCAAATTCAACATGACCTACTCCTTCACAATTAAAGCAAAAGAAATGACCTCTATTTTCTTCTTTGAAATCTGAGATGTTGTAATTTGCTTCAACTTCTTCTTCTTCTTCTTCTGCATCTTCCCTTACATAAAGGTCTTGTAGCTTGTCCCAAATATATTTTGATGATGCACATGATCCCACCTTGGATTTCACTAAATCTGTCAATCCATCCAAGATGGTATCTATTGCCAATTTTTTGTTCCTTTTTGCTTCCTTCTGAGCTGCAGTCTTTGGTTTTTTCAAAGAATTGTATCCTGAAGCAACTGAGAACCAAACATCTGCCCCAAGATATTTCAAGTAAGTTTCCATTCTATTACTCCAGTATTCAAAATTGCTTCCATCAAATGGTGGATCCCATTTGGAATTTTGTCTTCCATTTCTTCTTAGGATCTTCCTTCCAGTGGTTAAACTGTACTGAAGGTAACCCACTCTGATACCAATTGTTGATACTGAGAGGGGGGTGAATCAATATCAAGTATAATTTAAAACCTTTTTCAACTTATACTTAAACCATTCAACTATATCAATGAACAATAGTATAAGAGTTACACCAATACACCACAATACACCATGCACAATATATGATAAATAATCAATAGTTATTGTTCAAAGAAAGTAATGACTTCCAAAGGTAGCTACAGCTTCCAAATGTAAAGGAAGGGATAAACCTCCAAGAGGAAGATACAATCCTCCAATATCAGGAGAGAGTTGAACTCTCCATCCTTTCCCCTTCCTTCCACCCAATAACATATGAGAGATAATAAAGATTTACATTAAATCATCACAATCAACCAATCATCACATAGAACTTGATAATGCTTCCTGAGACTTCTTCAATTTCTGCCATTCTTCAATTCTTGGAGTACTATGATCCTACAGATAATATTACTCAATGTATTCTCTGAAACGCCTCGAATTTTCACTCCTTGAATCCTCCCCAAAAAGAGGTTATAGAAAGAATGGTAGACTTTATTCAATTCCAGTCTATTCAGAAGACCCAACTTGTACAATATGCCCCACGCTCAATATTTAACATATGATTCTGAAAATCTCACACAAGACACTATAGTCTGTACTATTTCCAATGGAAGTGGTCCCACTACATTTGGATTATTTATGAATAATTTATGACGATTTTACCCAGAACACTTGTTTATTCACTAGCTTCAGGACTGGTCACAAACCCTATCTTCCACAGAGTGTATCTCCATAATTATAGAGAATCAAGAGCTGAAATTTTTACCAGATGTACCTTGATATGTATTCTCAATACCATAGCGATTTCACCATATGAATCATTCTATAAAAAAATTTATAGCAAAAATGGTAAGATGACCTGAAAATAACATACCTTAGAACACATCACCAAAAGACTTCATCCTCCCTTGAAATTCGGCCTTCTTTTACTTCTTATTTCCTTTGAAATTCGACTTGTATAAAAATGAATGTATAATGATGTTTATTTATACCATTTATGTCACTTTATTTAACATTATGGCCGACCTGACACTTTCTTATTTTGTAATTATTTTCTTTAATTATCTTCAGGGCCTACATGTACTTCCTTCTTCAATTCACTTTGTCATCTTCAAAAATTCATTTCTCCTCAACCATGAGGATCTAGATGACGTGCCACATACCACCAAAAACAACATGATGTATACTATCCATCCATGGGTGTTGTATCTACATGTTCATTTTTCTCCATGTCCAAGTACCTTCATCAATCTTCCGGGCCAAAACCCATGACTAGGGTTGACATCAATGACAACAACCAATCTTCCAACAGGATTGACAACTGGATATTTAGCATGATCACTGGAAGGAGCCTCATATGGGTTCAGATATTCATCTTATGGGATGTCTTCGTATGGGGAGGAAGTTGATGCATCAATCTATATGAATTTTTGTTCTGTACAATTATGCCTTGGTGCATACTTTTCATCACAATAGTAGCAATGTCCATGCTTGTGTTGTTCTTCCATTTCGGCTGGAGAGACCTTTTGGACCTTCAAGGTTTGTGTTACAGATGGGGGGCCCCTCAGCGAGGACTATTGGAAAATGGAGTCATCGGGGATGGTGCATGAAGGATGGTGTTGGGGGTAGGCCAAAGCGAAAAGAAATACAATTTTGGGAAAGAAAGAATGCACGAGGAAAGCGACAACTAGAAGGAAGAACAACACATGGACATGCAGGGAAGACCTAATGAAAATAGGGTTAGGGTTTTGGTAATGTATTGTAATGGATGAAGAGCCAAAAACGTATAAATATAGATACTTAGGTATCATAAGGTGATTGTTATTTTGGGTTCAGTTTTTTATTAGAGAGACTAGTGTCATTACAAAGAGAAGTATTGTACCGAGCGGTTATGTAATATTTTGTTGTATGACCTATTTTTGTAAGTTATTGAGCTAGAGGGAATGAAGGAGGGTAGATATTGAGGGTTAGATCACAGGCTGAGGAGCCTGGTGCGATCTAGTCTGCCTCATATATATCTTACCCAATTGGGAAGAATTGTAATGCGCGTGGCAATGCAGAAATACTATAATAAAAGAGCCAAGACCCAGATCTTTATGGACATAGCCCAGGAGGGGGTGAACCACGCTAACATCTATGTTGTGTGATGAATGCATGGGTATATTTATTGTCTTTGGTAGTTATTATTATGCTTAATGAATGAGTTGTTCTATTTCCTTCTTATTTGCAAAAGACAGTATGTTGCATTTACAAGTTATAATAGTGATTCAATATACAGTTCTCATATCTCACACTCAATCCTAGGCTGTAAACACATGAGTCTTACAGCCACCCATTAAAGCTATCTTGAATGAGACTGCGCAATGCATTTTGTGTGTCGTGTTGCCTTCTGGTTTACCAGGAGGGCCAATAGTTTTAGAGGCTTTGTTGGAAACCCAAATAGACATGAAACCTGGATCAATAAACTCAAACATAATATAAGAGAACCCAACAAATGGTTCTATTGTCGTTGGTAGGAACAGGAAAGGATTGAGAAGATGAGATAGGTTGAGCAAGAGAAGAGTAAATAAAAGGAGAAATCAATGAGACATTAGAAGGGGATGTTGAGACTATGTAATCCTACAAAAGAAAAGATCGAAAGTTGGCTAAAGACCAAAGAGCTAGAGTTTGCACAGAAAGACAATAGAAAACCCAGACTAACACCCCACAAATATCTCAAGAAATATGTGTATATGGATTTGCATGAAGTCTTTTTCTGTGTTTTTCCACACTTATTGCAGGAGTGGATACTAAGGTTAAAGGAACCACACAATGAACTAGATTAAATAGTTAGATTGGACTCTAGTATAGATTGAGCAGTTACAGTAAGTGAACAACAAATTCACCCCCACAGTCGATTTTTGGCTTAATAGTATTGTGGTAGGTTTTATAACATAGTTTGCAGTCAACACAGCAAAGTAGTACAGCGCAGCGGAGCAAGAATTTCTATGCAGACCTTGAGGAAGGTACATTAGATCGTTGTATACTTCTATTAAGATACTACTATATAACAAAGGTGTACTGAAAATGGAGTCAGACAACTAAACTTCCTTGTGTGCATGGGGGAAGGGGGGAAGTATTGATAGAGAAAGGAGAAATGGAAGGAGGAAAGGATATGGGAAAGAAGGAGGAACCCTTGGACCCAATCATGATGGATGACGACCAGATCAAACAAATCATGGCAACAGCTGGAAATATGCGTAGCGGAGTAACCTACCAATATAAGGTGAATACCAATAAGAGAGTCATAGCCATGAGGGAAGGCTTGGCGAGTGATAAGGAAGAGGTAGAGGATCTTCAGGCTGTGGATAAGATTAAGGAAATCCTGCGTGCAACATATGAGAGGAAGACAAGAGGTCCAAGAGAAGGAAGAGAAGGAAGTAATCATATCCATATTAATGTCAGTGTAGAACCCATAAACCCATGTGCGACTAATACACCAAAGAGAACACCATTGTTTGGACAACTGAAGTTTAGAAGAAGTTAGACAGCAGGAAGTAAATCTACACAAGGAACACCAACTAGAGGAGCCAATTCAGGCATAACTAGTTAGGTATCTACACCACGCAAAGGTAGTATTTTAGAGTTCATAATGGTAGGACACGATCCCACCATCAGGTTACCAGAATTTTGAGGAGAAGTAATAGAAAACCCTGAGAAACATTTGTTCATTTGTGAAAAGATCTTGGAAGAAAAACAGATCACTGATGAAGATACCAAACTTGGGCAATTAGCTATTACGCTAAAATACCATGCACTAGAATTGTACATGAGTCTAGATGCAAACAGTGCCCCTGGGATGACAAGGACACTGACAGACATTAAGAAGTTACTGATAAATGAGTTACAAAATCTGAGCTCAGAGGATCAGTACATGAATGAGATGATCGAAATAAGACAGAAACTAGGAGAGTCTGTACGGGATATTGATCAGAGATTCAGGAGACTGAAGGGAAAGTTAAAATATCTCATGACCTATATGCAACATTTGAACCTGTTTGTCAACTCACTTCTCCCACACTTAAAATACCCATTGTGAAAACAGAAGTTTCAGACGTAGGCAGAGACTATGCAGGCAACCTTGCAACTGGAAGAAAACAAGTATCAGCAGATAGACCCATCTATCGAATAAATGAAGGAGGATTTGAAGAAATTAACAATTCAGCTAAACCAAAATAAGAGTAAGGAAAAACGAGAAGTTGTTTGGTGTACCACATCAAAGATGAAAGGACACCACAAGAACGAATGCCCAACATTCGCGTAGTATATAGTAGCAGGGATGCCAAATCCATTACCAATAGGAGGATTATGGTGCAAAATCTGCAAGAAACTAGGTCATGATCCTTATCACTGCACGATGATGCAGAAGTACCAGATAGTCCCAAAGATTTCATATTTCACCTTTTGCAAGTCAGTAGGCCACACTGACAAAGATCGTAGAACTATGGAGTTGATGCGAGAAAGTACATCAGATGCATATAGAGTGCAGGCAGAAATGATGACAGGGAAAGCCACACCACCAATCAATCCAGTTCCAACTCCATACAACATTGTGCAACAATAGTATAATACTGTGCAACAACCATATAATAATGTGCAACTGCAATACAACACAACACAGCCTCAGTACAATGCCACGTAGTAAAATCAAGTGCCTCAGTATAATGTGCCGAGAGGAGATCAAGCAGGCTACATAGGTGGAGGATGAGCGAGAGGAGGTTTCAGATGAGGCAGAGGATGAGTGGTATGTCACATATGTCAACAACCGAGACATTATGCAAGGGAATGTCCACTTCCACCAAC
This sequence comes from Picea engelmannii, assembly GCA_009831015.1. Classification (NCBI taxonomy): domain Eukaryota; kingdom Viridiplantae; phylum Streptophyta; class Pinopsida; order Pinales; family Pinaceae; genus Picea; species Picea engelmannii. Next base: position 24,921 of record ML778659.1, on the reverse strand, counting down.
AACTTCTATGTATTGTCGCACATCAGATCATGAAAGAGAAGAATGTCCAACATTATTAGTAAAGATCCAAAAAAAGAGGAACCAGAACAACCAGAATGTTCACTGGATTTCAACCAAAGCAAGGGATGAAGGATGAAACATCAACATAGTTACCCATGGAGGAGATAAAAAAGGAAATGACACAGTTCGATAAGAGCCAGTACAAAACCAATGGGTGAAGAAGAACACCGAACCAAGGAAACAGTTCGATGCATAGAATGAGAAGGAAATATTTAAGGAATCCAGACAAGAATTTCAGAAGGAAGATAGGGCATCGACTTCAAATGCGTAGCAAAGCAAGGAAGCATAAGAGTACAAGATTCCTCTGTTATTGGATCATACCAATGAAATGCAACCCATGGGAAAAGCAAGTACAATCAAAGGATTTTTGCAATCATGTGTGAAAGTATTAAATTATCCATCATCTGTGAAAATATTCAAAACATATTAGAAAAATGTAGTATCGATATGAATGGAAAACTAGAACAAAAGATAGTCAATCACCTACATACAAGGAGAAGAACGAGTAGGGAGTTTAGACTGAATACCAACATCGGAGATTTCAACATGGGAGATATCATACTGGATCTAGGATATGAAGTGAATGTATTACCAAAGAACCCATGGCAATGCATGGGAGAGCCTACATTAGGATATCCACATCTTCAACTGAATCTAGCAAACCAACACAAAGTCCTACCAATTGGTAGACTAAAAGGAGTGACAATAGACCTAGATGGAGTGCACACTAAAGCAGATTTTGAAGTCATTGAAATAGTGGACGACACAACACCATATCTAGTGTTGCTTGGTATGGATTGGGCATTTGACAATCAGGACATAATCAACTTGAAGACTAGAAAAATAGCATTTGAGTCAGGAGAATACAGGTTCGTCACACCATTAGATCCATCAGAAGGGGAGAGGTTTGTAGAACCTACTTGCTTCGACTTAGAGGAAATCAACCAGTTGTATAGAACAAATGTGCGCGATGAGGATTACATGAAACCAACTGCATATGGGCTACTCAGTTGGCAGAGCATTACTTCATGTGAAACAGACTCAGACACTGGTTTAGAGAACTGGAAACAAAGGCTACATGAAGTATCCACGAGAAGACGTGTAAGAATAGACCACGCAGTAATATGGGTAGGCAAAGAGATAAGGGAACCACCCAGTTTTCATGGAATAAATGATTTGGAAACATTCTTGGCACAGTATGAAGACGAAGTATTAGAGAATCAGAAACTGTTAGCACTTCATATAGCACTCAAGGCCACACCTGCAAGATGGTGGGGCACAAAATAAAAAAACAACAAGCAATAGAGGTATGATGGACAGGGGGCACCAACGGAACACTTGGAGAAGCGCAGAACACTATGGAAATTGACACCCACTGAGGAATGGCCTCACCATTTCATACATATGCTAGAGCGCATACCAGTGCACTAGTATACAAACAAGGAATTTCGCAAGGGAACTGCGACCTCGACGACATTGCAACAGAATTTTATAGTCACTTTTTCATTTGAACATGAAAACCCCAACATATATGCAACTCTCAAACAAATAAGAGGAGTGTTGTGTCCCTTTCGTCACCTAAATGAGGAAAATAAGGACACTTACAAGTCCAGTTGGGTTAGCTAGACAAGACAACAGTAAATGCAAGAGTTAGGAACATCAAACATAAGAAATAAACCAAAGACTAAGCTAATAACAATAAAATAAACTAAACTAGAGTCACTCGATGACAAAAATGACACCAACTTTGGATTATCCGGCAATTAATCTCGAAACTACTCACCACAGAAATCTGTAAACTAGAGTGCATAAATATATTAGAAACAAAAAACAAACAACTTTCATTACACCAATGGATAAGATTGTATTAGTGGGAAAACACCAAAGAGAAAGGGAGACTTATGGTTCCCCTTTTCCTCCAAGGGAGGGCTCTCGAAACCCCAATGATTGAGCTCTTCTTACAAATAGAAAACTTGAAGGAAATGGTGAAGAAATCCAAAGCTCATTCACTCAAGAGGTGATGTGAATAGCTCAATGAAATGATTCTTGTATGCTCTTGATGAGGAAAGAGGATCCTCCAAGAGAATATAGGCAGCATAACAATACAAATGAAATCTTGAAAATGTAGTGCAGCCATGGCCTCTTTTTATAGCAAATCTTTGGGGCATTATTCAACCAGTCTTTAGCATGAACAAGGGGCTTTTTAGGGCACCCTTAGGTCTTTGACCACCCTCCCACTCAGATTCATCTCGGATTTGGGTGTTAAATAGACTTGGGAGATGAACCAGAAGTGGGTGGAAGGCCGACCAAAATCATAAATGCGTCATTCTGAGGTATGCACGGTTTTTTGCGTCCACAGTCGCACATGTGCACTTTTCTGGCATTTTCGACTAGCGCACATGTGCATGCTGCCTTTGTATCCTTAGTGCATGCTGATTTTACAACTAGTTGTATAGTTTTGAGCCTTTTGGAAATACATTTTTTGTGCCATGGATAAACTAATAGGTGTTTGGAGATGCTAGATTCTGTAACCATTTGCGGACGATATTTCAATGATAACATATAGCCAAAATATATCAATGTTTCTTCTACTGAGAGTACATGTGTAAGAACGAGCATTGTTGGGAGTTGCAAGAGTGACCCATTAGAGGGCGAGTGGAACCTATAGGACCCAAACCTTTCGCAAGGTGTGAAAAAATAAAATTGTTTATAAACGAGGCGGGCATGCCTCATGCTCGTGTCATGTAACTCAAAAATGGGTAATACAGTAACTGAAGCCGTGTGTTGGTGTAGATGACTGCAACGCCCTCCGGAGCGTGTTGATAATAGCAGAGGACAATTTTGATGCTGAACAAACTTTGAAAAGAGGCGATGACACATATAAGAAGTGTCGAGGATTCGTAGGCATTGATGGCCTAACAATTTTCAGAGGTCTTCGACAAAGATAAACAGAACTGCAATAGTCGCAAAGTAAGACCCACTGCAACATGATAAAGTATTGAAGTGGAACATTGTGGGGGTCAACGACATTAGAGAGCAATGATTGTTCTCTCTATGTCGTCTAAGACTCCTCATTGTGAAGGTAATGAGAGTCAAGATAATGTCACATGTCTGGAAACTGTGTTGAGGTCGACAGATAGGGAGACGTGACGCCAAGAAGCGAAGGGATTCATGAAATCTAGTGGATAAGATCAGGAACTAATGAGGGACATGAATGAAGTCAAGGAGTGGTGAGACTCAATACTTCCCTTGGTTGGGGATGTATGTGATGTGGAATGAACCGTGAAACTGAATCTAGCATCAGGGGGACAACTAGACTGGGGTAAATTGTGCCAGAGGCATGACAAAATGGACAAACACAGAGATCAAAAAGGTGTATGGACTGTAAGATACTCAGGGTTTATGGATAATGTCAGTGAGGGTAGTAAGTGAAAAATGCCCTAACCAAGGGTGACAAGGGTTGCTTTTTCAGAAAAGGAAGGTCACTAAAGGCAACAACCAAAATCTATTGAAATGCGGGAAACAAAGGCTTGTACAATTACCAAATGAATAAAGAATAAGGTGGGATAAATATGCAGATACAGAAATAGGTGCCCTAGTGCAAGATGTCTTGGCCGGTGAGGGCGCAAGTTGCTTGGAAAATAGGGGGAGGTTTAGGGCCCCATAGGTGTGTTTCTATATTAGGGAAATGAATGGAGGACAATCTGCAGATGGGAAAACTAATGGTGGATGAAATGGAGGGTTGATGATACTGTGGAGGTGCATTCAAATGTGAACCATAATGAGATTAGTTGGGAGTCCATTGTGGGGAAGCTAGAAAAATGAGGAGAAGGAGCATGTGGATGATTCTCGGGAATGTGAAGACTATTGGGACTCCCATCCCTATGGGGTGAAAAAAGCATGAGTGTCAAAGTGTGAGAGGGGACTATAATTGGGACAACTCATGTGGGACAGAGTGCTGTGGGTTGACAGTACTGAAAATGCAATGGAGGTGTGAGTACTACAGAGTCGGATGGGGGGATCCTAGAGGCAAAGATCAGAGGGTGTGGCTGGAAGATGCAATTGATATTCAGAGGGAATTATTACATGCTAGTGTCAATGATATACCTGAAGGGGTAGCGCCGATGTGTGATGGCCAAGTACCTGCACATGTAAAAACCAAATACCCAACATGAACAATATCTGAAGATAAAGCGTATAGAGCATTTATTTGATAATGTTGAACATGAGCATGCATACCTAGGTGTGATGTGAGAAAAATGTTATCTGGGGACAGAGAGTGGATGGTGGCCCAAGGAATGTGATTGTGTAGGGGGGCATATCTTGATCTCATGGCTGAAGACAGATCAGAAAACGGACGTTCGGAACTCCCAGAATGGAGTATGGAATTTTGGCAAAAGGGACTATATACAACTATAGGGCCCACAATGCCACCTCATTTGTACCTGTTGTCTCAGTGAGTGGACGAGAGGTTTCAGAGGATATTTGGAGATTCTAGGAGATTGAGCCAGTTGATCCAGGAGTGGCGAGTGCCAGGTTAGTGGTCATCTCCTCCTGCATAGTAATTAGGGTTTCTTTTTTTGGCAGGGCTGTACGGATGGTCATAGAGGAGAATTTTGTGAGGGTGGTCCCACCAGTGCATGGGTGATTGAATGATTCACGCACATGAGTGCATAGCTTTCACTTGGATAGCCACACATAGGGGTACTTGAATGGGAAAAACAAGCATGAATTGGGAGCACGTATGTTCGAAGCATAGTTGCGCATGCATGCACGGCTGTGATCCTGACAGTAGCGCATGTGTGCATTATTGTGTAGCGAACAGGCACACCAAAAGGTGCATCTGTGTGTGTGACAAGGGTGCATGAGTGCACCTTTGTGTCACCGATAGTCATGCATGAGTGTGCGCCTGTGGGATGAACAGGCGCTCATATGTGTGCGCTTATGGGGAAAACAACCGCGCCCATATTTTGGTGGTTATATGGGTTGTGATGGTTGATCAAGTACTGTATATTTGGATGTAGGTGACCATTGGATGATGCCAATCCATCGGAGGGAGAGGGATTGGGCGTGCCTAAAGGAGGCATTGAGAGATGAGGAGCCGATTGTACGGGGTCCTTTAGCATCCTGTGGGTTGCTAAATTTTTTTGAGTGTTCGATGGTGCGGGAACAAGAGTATCTGATACAGCTTCTGATTGCTATGTGGAGCTCTGATCTACAGTGCTTCATTGTGCAAGGTGAGCATATCGCATTTACTATGATGGAGGATGTATACTTTTTGATGGGGCTCCCTTTTCGGGGAACCCTATTACCTATCGAGGCCATGTTATCTGGAGAGGGACAGTTGGTTGACCTAGCTCAGACATACTGTAGTGGAGAGGACTTCATGTCAGGCTCCATGGTGAGCATAGGGGCGACGGATGCCCTTGTGCATCGGTGTATAGCATAGATGATTGTGAGAGTGTATGGATCTCTGGATACTCAGCGGATTAGTGGGGGTTAGCTGAGGATCATGCATAGTGCACTAAGGGGTGATCACTTTGCCTGGGGGTTGATGCTACATGCCAAGATCGTGGGGCAGCTCAATAGGTGTTGAGTTGTAGACTCAAGGGAGTTTTCCTTTGGGTCCATCTTGGTATCTTGGTTTTTATAGAGGATGTCGATGTTGCGCCTGAGAGTTTTATTGGACGTACCTGGTGTGTGAGAGCCGTGACTAAGGCGATGGGCAATGATTTTGGTTTGTCATGGGGGTGGGGAGGGTGGCCATTACTTTATGGTTGAGGCAACATGGGTGTGGTGTTAAATGTTGCAGATCATCCTCCAGTTCCCCTATAGTGGAGTGGACTTCCAGGATGAACCTAATATGGTGCTACCCCCTGGAGAGGTATTCGACCGTAGAGGTATGTTGATTTATTTGATGATTTGATATTTAGATAGTATAGCATATGTTTTATGTATGGATGGATGATGATGTTATCATGTGTTTGTTGCATTTGTAGATGTGGGACCTCATGAGCGAGAGGTTGAGTTGATAAGGGCATCGGCTCGTTAGGGGCCGGTGAGACCACCACAGGGAGAGCCACCTACAAGGGAGAGATGACGGAGGGATGATCTTGGTGCGAGGTCAGTTGATGATGAGAGGGTGAGCAAGAGATGTTGTTATGATGATCCTAGTGCAGGGTCATCCCATGTTTCTCTGGTGGGGGCCGACAGAGAATTTGAGGAGTTCCACCACCAATTGGAGGTTGTATTATAGGGGGTGCCTGAGGGTTTGTGGAGTTTGATCCAGGATGAGGGAGTCCTAGAGTAGTGTGTAGGCCTTTCGGTATAGTCGCAGACCTTGATACCCAGAGCAGCTATAGTGGGGGCAACGATGACTGGGTGGTTGCCCCCAGGGCTCGAGGGACCCCTAGCTGGTGGGGTACCTCATTCAGAGAGAGGACTAGGTGGTGGACCTCTAGAGGCGCCATGAGTGCCTCTGTATATGTATTGTTGTATTTATATAGGCTGATGAGCCCATTTTGTATATGGTGATATGACATCGATTTTGTACTTATAGGGGTGAGGTGATTCACCTGCCTACGAATGTTGGACATGTTGTACTATTTTTTGTAAACATTGATAACATCTTGATCAATATGTATATATACAGATATACATTTTGGATCTATATGATGTTCACATGTAGGGATGATTTTTAATGCTTTTTATGATGTCTAATCTATATGTTGTGACAAACTTTATGATGATTTATGTATGTGTGATGGTATCTTGATGTGATAAATGCCAATCTAACACTAGGTTAGCCATATTATCTGCTATTTGATTAAATTGTCTTGGAATATGTGTAAATGTGATTGAATCAAAATGTCGATATAAAAGTCTAACCTGCAGGTATTTGCGAAAGAGGCAAGGATCACAGACACGGTACACATTGTTGAGTTGAAGGACAATGAGATGGGAATATAATAAGATGCTAAGGTGGTGGATATGGTGGTGACTAGCCTCAGCGAGGAGGCGAATGATGGTTGTGTACTCTACTTGGTTGTTGGTTGCTAAGCCCAAACATATGTCGATGGAATGGAGCGGTTCATGTGAGGGGGAATAGAGGGCCCAAGTGGCCGAAGCGAGATTATGTGTCCATCAGCTAGCTCCGTCGGTGTAACCGATGTGGTAGGACAATGGAGGATGCATCTATCAAGAACATAAATGGTATATTAGATGCAAGGCATGGAGGGAATAAAGAAGATTAAAAACTCTACAAAAAAGTGTCCGAAAAGATAAAGCCTAGTGTAGAATGGCTATGCTTAGGCATAAAATTTATTTAAGTACAACCCGTTGACGGGTTCTTTGAGAGGGTGGCCTTCGTGGGAGGCCAGGATGTAGGCACCTTTCATGAGGCAATGTTGGATGATGTAAGGTCCATTCCATAATGTAATGATCCCAAGCCATTATGCAAGGATCATCACTGTTTTGGTGTCTTTTATAAAACTTTTTCTGAGTGAGGTATTTCGTCAAACAATTTGTTGAACTATTTGTTTAGATGTGTTTATTTATGTGTATGTAGAAAATAATAGAAAGATATAACCATGGAACTTACCTCAACCATATGCAATAAGATAGATAAGCCAAAACATCTGAAATCTTCTTTATTCATAAAATAGAAGAACCTGCTACAATGGAGATGTCGATCTGGAATGCTCAATAGATGGCTAAGATGATAGACAATAGATAACAAGTATGAGCTGCTACAAAATGCTCCCGACAATACAAAATAAGCCTCCAAAGGCTGGATAAGAGATGAAGACCAATGCCAAGTGCCAAACCCCTCACTGCTGGAAGATGCCATGATCTGCTGGATAACTGAAGCTCCTCAACAATTCGGCCCTGGCGCCAAAGATGTCCAATCACCTCCAGAAAGATGCCAAAAAGTAGATCAGGTGATGGTAAGAACAACCCAGATGCACGAAACTCCAAATCCACTCTCAAACCCTGTAGATTTGAACTCCTCCACTGAATGGTGCGCCCCACTAGATGACTGAAGCCCTAGATAATTCGGCCCTGATGAAGGAGGCCTCCAAATGCTCTGAAACTCTCCACAATCATAGATCAGGACGCTGCAATGAGAACCCAAGTTCTCAAATCCTCAAAATACCTGCTAGATCCTTAGATCTAGCTACCCTCCAAATAATGGTGTGCCCTCCTCTTAGGGAAACGTCCCACTCTCAATACAAATAGATCCTCCACTGAAAGACTCCGGAAAACCACCAAGAATGACGCCAAGACACCTACAAAGGAAACCCAATACCTGGAATTCCCAGAATCCCTTCTCCTCAGCTAGGACGAATCCTTCCTCAATGAATGGTGCACCCCCCTTGCTGGAAACCCCCAACTGGTGCACCCTCTCTCTATCTGCATAAGAAATTGATGTGGAATCCTCTTGCAACTGAGTAGATCTAGAACTAGAATGGTGTGGGAGCGTATTGTAGCTCCAAGACCAAGCTTGGGACAAGCTAGGTGGAATCTTTCACCACCAAATCGTTATCTAGGGTTTGTTAATTCAAAACCCTCAAAACCCCCAATGTTGGGCTCACTAGCTAGAAGCCAGAAATCAAAATAAGATCATACATGAATGAATGAGAAGAGGCCCTTGCCTTTCCTTTATACTTTTGTCTCACCTTGTCCCTCCAAAGTGACTTTCATTTTATTAATATTTAATTAATTAATTAAATCACTTTAATTAATTAATTAACCTTTTTACCTTTGAAAGCTCCTTATCTCTCCTTGTGTCTTCCCTGGCCACTGAAAGTCACTTCTAGCCATCCCGTCCTGTAGTGTTGCTCCTCCCGACTTCAATGATCTATTACACTGAGAGGTTCCTCCAAGTAATGTTCCCAAAATGACCTCTTCAGTGAATTCCATTGACTTATGGCTCAAAATAGTCAAAATCATGGAAATCGTCGGAATGCAACGAAACCAAAGACAACCTGTGAGGAATGGCTCATAATGATGGAATATGATCATCAATGCAAGATGGACCCCACAATGCCTCTCAAATACCCCTGTGCTCGCTATAACCTCCATCTGGCTACTCTGGTCATCATAACCCTCTTCACTGTGATGATGTCCCAAAGTGGGGACATTACACATAATGACACAAACTTTCCATGGCCAAGGGTATCGTTATCAATATCATAAGCAACGAAGATTTTGCCTTTGTTGAATGAGCGAAGGTTGACATGGCAATCGAAGGTGGATTTCAATCATTTTTTGGCTGCCTCATTGTTCTGTAATGAAGATCGATGGTCTTCATCCATCGACTCTAAGTTCAACAAGAAATTCTCCATCAGAGGAGTGTTGGGTGATAGCTCAATAGCAGTGCATAAGGTGGGAATTTCTCACTCGATGGGGAGAGTGGCCTCAACCCCATGGACTAGATGAAATGGTGTAAAACCAATGGAAGTTTTAACTATTTTGCGATAATCCCATAGTGTAGAAAACAACATATGATGCCAATTGGTGTTATGTTTGTCAACCGTGCACTACAACATTGTTTTGAGGACCTTTTTGACGGCCTCTACCTGTCCGTTGGAATAAGGGTAGTATGGGGAGGAGAACTCATGGGAGAAGCCTAACCTGGATGAAAGTTTGACGAAAATATCATTCTCGAAGTGTTTCCCATGATCAAGGACTAGTTGGAGTGGGACTCCAAAGTGGGAGATGATGTGGTTAAAGAAAAAATGTGTTGCAGTGTCAGCGGTGTTGTTGAAGGTAGTTATGGCTTCAGCCCACTTGGTGAAGTAATCGACTGCAACGATGATGTATTTGTATCCATTTCTATAGAGAGGGTTGCAAGTCATGAAATGTATGCCCCATTTGTAAAAGGGGCTGGAAGTAATGACTGGGTGTAAAAGAGAAGGTGGTGCTCACGCTTTGTTGGCATATAGCTGACATTTGTCACACCGCTTCACAACGTGGATGCAATCGTGAAACAATGTGGGACAAAAGTAGCCTGCTCGAATGATTTTCTAAGTGGTGGACATTCCTGAGAGGTGGCCACCGTAGGCACCGTTGTGGCAATCATTCAAGACTTTATCGGGTTCGTTGATGGTCAAACATCGACGGAGTATGGTGTCGACCCCTCACTAATATAAGATATCACTGATGAGGAGGTGGAGGGGGGTCTGGTGGCGAATACGTCGACGATCGTCTCGGGAGAGGTGGTTTCCAAACTTTTGTGTTTGGAGGTAGACGAGGAGATCGTCGTACCAAGGATCATTCGAGGGGATGTAAAAGAGATGTTCGTCGGGGAAGTCAGTATTGACGAGAGTACTAGTAATATCGAAGGGAAACATCGTAATGAGTTTAGCAAGGACGAGGGATTTCTTTCTCTTATGTGTTGAAAATTTGAGGTTGTACTCCTAAAGGATGACGATCCAACAGGAAAATTTACCATTAATTTACCAATGAATGAGCAAGTATTGCATGGGGTTGGAATCAACTATGATTTTGATAGTTCGAAGTAGAATGTAATGGTGCGGTTTCTGGACTTCGAGGACAACTAGAAGGGCGAGTTTCTCTTCGTGATTGTATTTCAAGGGTGGTCCTAAAAGGTTTTTGCTAATGTATTAAATGAAATGCTCACGGTCATCATTCCCTAATTGGACAAGAACTCCTGCTACTAAGACGGTTGAGGCTGAGAAGTAGAGGATATAGTCGCGGTTATAGTTGGGTGGACTAATCAAAGGGGTGTTGGAGAGTGCCTCTTTAAGATCATCAAAATTGGATTGGGCATGTTCATCCCATTGTAATGGGATATCGTGACATAATAGGTGAAGGAAATTGTGTGCACGAGTGGCGTAATCGGGGACGAAGCGGCATAAAAAGTTATCTTTTCCTTGCAGGCTCTGCAGTTGGCGTAAATTTTGTGGTGAGGAAATTTGTTTGATGGCTTGGACCTTGAGGGGGTTCATGGTGATGTCACATTGGGAAACAATGAACCCAAGGAGGTGTCCATCGGTGATGCATAATACACAATTGAGGGGGTTCAAGAGGATATTGTATTGACGACACCTTTGGAAGATGATCCGTAAATCATTGAGATGTTGAGTGTGTTTTTTGGATCGAGCAGTGAGGTCATCCAAGTATGTGAGGATGATATGGGTCAGATCGTGAAAAATGTATGTCATGGCCCGTTGGAAAGTTGTGCCAATGTTCTTGAGGCCAAAAGGCATGACACGATATGCAACAGTGCCCCAGGGGGTAGTGAATGCAATTTTATATTGGTTGGCTGCGTGAATCAAATTTTGGTTGTAGCCAAAGAAACCGTCCATGAAGGACAAATCCTCGTGACCAGCGCAATAATCGATAATTTGGTCGATAAAGGGCATTGGAAAGTTGTCTTTGGGATAGGCGTGATTGAGGTCACGAAAGTCCATACAGACGTGGATAGTGCCCTTTTCTTTGTTAACAAGAACGGGGTTAGAGACCCATGATGTATATGAAATGGGGTAGATGAACCTAGCAGCGCGTAATTTGTCAATATCGGCTTTGATGGCCACTGCTTTGGATGGATTTAGTGGACGTTGCTTTTGTCGTATGGGTGTGATATCAGGCCAAGTGTCTATATGATGCTCGACAATAGAGGGATCAAGGTGGGGCATTTCTTTGTATGACCAGGAAAAATGTCTCGATATTCTTGGAAGAGATCTTTGTAGGCTATGAGTTCTTCAGGATAGCAGGCAGCGCCTATGGTAAGTTCCTCTACGATTCTAGGTTTGATGGAAATATCGATTTTGATGGTGGGGAAAATGTTATCCATGTTACCTTCTTCAAAAGCGTTAGGGGCAGGGATAGGGTTATTGAACCAGTCTATATGCCCTGATGGAATAAAATATTTGGTTTCGATTGCATATATGGAGTTTTGGTTAGGAGGCATAAAGGATTCCTGTGAAATAAAGAGAACTCTATGATGGAGCGGATCCCGTGGGAAATCGGGGGTAGTTAATTCCTCGAGGATGTCCTCGTCACAGTGGAACTATCAAGAATATAAGGGATCCAGGAGAGTAACATTGGTGACTGTCACTGTGTGGTTGTCTTCTGGTGGTGAAGAGGTAGGGGGGGTGACGTAAGGGGGTTGCGATGGTTCGCTCGACATGAAACATATATAAATATATTGTGGGTTGAAAATGGTAGTCGGGCATCAAATTTCTGTGGGAAAATGAACTGGAGAATTGGGGGGATTTGGGGGCAGATCCTCATATAAATTATCCAGGAACCATGGGGTAGTAGGAAGTGCCTCAGGCTTAGGAGAGAAGATATGAACCACATCAGGTGATGGAGTAGTGGTAATCATTGGTTTCGCTGGTAGTGGGGGGGTGTAGGATTTTGAATAAGGTCCATTTGGAGATGCCTATATTCAATGATCATAGGACATTGACATGTGAAATGATCAAGGGATTCACATAGAAAGCAAGTACATCTCATATGTTCATTGATTGAGGTTGTGACATAGTGGATGTTAGTGACATGTGGTTGAGATGATGCATATGGAAGGGGTTCTTGTTGAAAGATCTAGCGGATGGACGTTAGCGTCTATTGAAATTGAGGTAACGTCGAGCAATGGTGGGTGTAATGGCCATACCATGAACAAATGTCATATGTGAATTTGGTTTGCAACCCTTTGCTACCTATGTTAGGGGATCCATTGGTAGCACTGGAGGAAGTGACGAGTGGTGTCATTTCTCGAGGGATTTGAATTAAATTGCGTAGCTCGGGAAGAGATGGGCATTTATTGGTGGGGTGTCCATATTTCTTGCATAGTGCGCAAGGAGGCTGAACTCGTGGGGGCAGTGGAGCAGTGGACTCTTTCTTCTTTCGTCTTCCCCCAGCTGTATATGTGGTGCTAGCGAGTGGGGGTGAGGGTGGTGCGGTTGGAGTAAGTATTGGAATCTACATCGAGATTCCTTCGGTTTGGGGAGGGAGAGATGGTTGAGGGACCATCAAAGGTGGATGTAGATATCATACTAGGATTTCTAGCACCATATTAGGAAGGGTAAGAGTTGCATCTACCTTGAAAGATTCTACTCCTGGTGGGGGGTAAAAGAAGGGGATTTGAGTAATTTCTTGGGGGACTATTTCCCAAACCGAGATGTGGCTCTGGGGGAGGGTAAAGTCATGAATAGGTGGAGCTAAAGAGTTCTCAGAGGATTCCTGAGGGAGGATCTCTACAACTAGTGGGACGCCAGATATAAAAGAAGCCTCATTGGGAGGAAGGGTATCTCCAGTTTCAGTTCCATTGGATGAGATGACACATACCTATGATGAAGGATGGATGAGAGGTGGTGCTCCATGGTACGTCCTTATCAAGGATGGGTCTTTGAAAATTCTGGGACCCATCTCGATGAGTGGGTAGGCATTAGGATTAGTGAGGACAAAAGGTAAGATGTTATCGATGTTGGAGGAAGGGTTGGGCTCATAATGTAACACTTGGTCGATGGTGACAATCTTCCCATTTTGGGGAAACATCATTGTGAGAAACACAGAAGAAGCCACAACCTTCATAGCGTACATGTAGCTACGTCCGAATAAGATGTTGTAATCAAGTGGAGCGTCGATAACTTAAATGTCAATGAGGATAGTCTTTCCCCTGAGTTCAATGGGTACATTTTGAAAGAGCCCTTCAGGAGAGGATGGGTGTCCATCATAATCTCTGAGAGTGATGGCGGATTGTATAAGCTCAGGGGAACCAATTTTCTGCCATACGGTTTTGGACATGATGCATGTGGATGCACCTTCGTCAATGATGCAGTGATGAACTGTGATGTTCCAGATTTTAACAGGTATTTGGAAAGCTATAAGAGTGGGGAGACGAGGCTCCCCACTATCAAGATCAAAGGTGATGAGTCGAGTGTCAGCAGGGTTGATTTCCCCCAGGAAAAAAGATAATGACTTCCGTTGAGTAGGACATGTTTGAAGGACTTCTAAAACTAACATGGCAGCAGGAGATTGTGCCAATTCATCGACCAGACTATAATTGTGGGCCGCCCTAGCCTAAGGGTTGTTGACATTATGTCACAATGGGATGCGAGGAATACAAAGGGGAATATCAGGATTAGGGCATGGGATCATCAAAGGTGGTCCACTTGTGGTTGGGTTTGCTTCTGAGGTAATGGGAATAGTGTGGGGGGGTGTGTTGTATTGACCACTATGCGTTTGGAGAAGAACTTCTTCATCACTAGTGAGGAGGAAAGTGCAATCTATAGAAGTGCATGGGTTTAGATATTGTCCCATTTGTGGTGGAGTAGGTTGCATCTCCTCTTGTGTGTTCATCACCCCTTAGTGTGGAATGGGGTTTTGCAGCATGATGGGGGGTGGTTGCTGCACATATTTTTGTGGAGCCTACTGAGGGGCAGGTGGTGCTGGGGGATGTGGTCCATTTCTGGATTCTTTCATCCATTTAAAGTCCACGATTTGAGGGAAATGGTGAGTGTAATGGCCATACTCACCGCAAAGGTCACAAGGAAGGTATGTCTGAAGATTTTTGTTATTATTCCCTTGCCATTTGTTATTATTTTCCCCCTTGGGGGTTCTAGTTCCCCTGATTTTGGTTTCCCCTGATAGGTTGGTTCTATTGGGGGTGATTCCCTCCTGGTCCTGGATTATTATTGTTTCGATTTTTTCCTTTATTTTTGGAATTATTCGACTGATGGGTCGGGTTTTCCGTATTCAGCTGTTCAAAATTTTGATATTGTTGAATGGGAGAGAGCAGAACAAAGTTAACTCTAGCATGTGGGTGTCCTTATGGTGGAGCCATGGGTTGTGGAGGGCCAAGAAATGGGAAGTACAGATTATTTTGGGGCAATGATCCATTGGGTACATAGGAAGGCATAGTTCTTTCACTAGTGCTTAGGGTGTAAGATGAGGTGGAGGGGGTACCAGAATTTGGTTGGACAGTCGAGCACGTTGTCAATGCCGGCGGTGGTCCACTTATGGGTGGAGGAAGGGAAACAGGGTATGGTTGCTGATAAGGGGGAGGAGGATAATAAGAGGGTCCTCCATATACCGGAGGATATTGAGGTGTGCCATACATAGATGGTTGTTGAGGGTGTGGATTATGGTGTGTTGTGGTACCAATCAATCCATCCGCTGAGTGAGACATCCCAGGTTTGTCCCAGCCGAATGGAATGGGTCTAAGGGCATTAGGTAGGACTATATATAAGTATCCTAACTATGAATAAATGAGTTTGAACTATTTTTCCTTGCTAATGGATTCTTCTTCAGACTGAGAGAAGGTGGCGGCTACATATTTGGCAAGGAGGGAAACAAGTGATTTGAGAAACCAATTGAGGCATTGTTTCTTGGTGGCTTCAGCTTTGCATAGACTACGTTGCCGAAGCCATTCATGAATGTGGTCAACGATGTGTGTGGAGGAGGTTTGTTTAAACTTTGAGAGCAGTTCGAGACCACTTTCATGATGGATTGGTAGTTGAAAGAAGGTCAAAAATTCTTTGGCCAAATATTCAAAGGTTACATGGGACCCATATTTTTCTTCTACATACCATTTGGCTGATGGGCCAGTGAGCATGCATTGGAATAACCTTAATCATACGGAATCATCCATGATGTTTCTTGAAGAGAACCATAAGTGGAAGGTCATGATATGGCTGGCAGGGTCATCTCCTGCCTTCCCTTCAAACTTGGGAATGTCTAAAGGTAATTTGGTAGGCATTGCAGGCCATGCGGGGTCATGCAATATAGGATCATTGGTGAGCTTGGTCAGATATAGTATGTTGAGGGAAGCCAAGTATGGTATCTGGGGTGGTGGTGGAAGATTAGTTCCATCCATGGTGTGAGTAGTTTGTGTACATGTCCCTTGAGGGGGGTTAGGTGAGGTGGTACTTCCTCCTATGGAAGAAGTTTGTCCCCCACTTCCGTGTAAAGGAGAGCGAGTGGATGGTTGACCTTGGGAAGTGGACCCAAGTAAAGTGGAACCAAGAAAATATGATCCCAAGACAATAGCATTCACAAGGGTGTGAGAAGGTGGAGTCGATGATTTGGCAAGACTAGAAACTCCCGCTATAATAGGAGGGAGATTTAGCAAGCATCTGGAATGATGAGGATTCTGTGGGTCCCCTATGATGTCCGACTAGCAAAGTGGATGTTTGAAAAAGGTGATGAGAGAAATAAATGAACAAGAGTCTGTGCTATAATTATTGGACCTTCACCATATATTTCACAATCGCATGTAATCATAAGGGCGTCATACATAAATCAATTGATAAAGAAGCATACATGTGGATAGGTGGATTTTGTCCAAATGGGAGAGAAAAGAAAACAAATGCTTGTGTCCTAAAGGACGTAACATCCTTCCTCTCAAATAGCACTAGACCTTCCAATAGCACTCGATAGTGGGGTCTGAAGCCACCGGAAGAGGAACTAGCAAAGGATGAGGTAATCAGTTATAATCAGGGGTAGAGAGTGCATATCCTGAAAGAAATGGTGATATTTCCCAATAGCCACACAAAATCCAATCAAGGTGAAATTGCATCCCACGATTTCCACCTGGGTAGATGTCCTAAAATTTGGTCACTAGGTACCTCGGTCAATGTGTGACATTTATATTTTCGGCCTCAAAAATGGGTCATGAGCTAGATCCCGTCCAAGAGGTGTGTGTGTCAAGGGGGGATGCACAGAACAACCAGACCTTGGCCTTTGACCCTTCATAGGTATCTCCTTGCCTTATGGTGTAGGAACACTTGACTTGGAAGATTTAAAAGTTCCCTATTTGTCAACTTTTACTGTTTGAAGATGTGAGAACCAGATAACGGGTAGTTATTTGGATGCCTATCCCCGAAATCCTACCTAGACTAAAAACTTTCTTTTGGCACCTCCTGTGGAGGAAAAATTAGTGAGTTTTTAGAAATATTTTAGATGTGGTTGTTTGAGAGATTGGGGGTGTGAACCAATCCCGTTGAAATAAAGTGGGATTGGATAGTCTCGTCAAGAAAAGGGGTGGGGCATTTTGGAATCCCTTTGGAGGAAACTTACTTCAACCTCCACGATTTGTATATGAAACTATGTGAGTTAGTAGTGACTTTGTGTGTGAACAAGTGAAAGTGTGCCAATAATTTTTAATAAGTTAGGTGTCACCTTGTTGCATGTGGAATTCATGTGGTCCTTACAAGTCTTGATTACCTAAGTTACTATATGTCATTGGTACAACCTTGCGGAATTTTAAAGTCCCTAGAGAACTAGCATATGGACATGTGGGTCCTTACCAATCCTTTAACTCCCTAGTGTGATTTAATCTAAGAAAGCTTCAAAACTATCCTATATTGTGGACATGTGGGCATGTATGGGCCTATTACAAAACCATTAAATTTCCCTAGTGATTTGATCTAAGAAAGTAGATTCAACACTATCCTATCTTTGTATCATGTGGGAATGTATGGGCCCTTACAATTTTAAGATCTATTTGAAAATGAAACTAAGAGGAGTCCTGCGGGGGTTGTTGTCCTCTCCTAAATATTTTGTCTTTTAAGGGAGATGAAATTTTCCCTCAATCATTTTTCCGATTCTCAAGATCTCTCTATGACACAAGAGAAGAGAAAACTCAATGATTGATGTCCAATTTCTGGTCCCAATGCAAGTTTTACATGTGAGAAGGAATGATTCCAACCTATCTTTAATCAAAGCAACCCATCCATGTGGCAAAATGAAAGAAAAAAGAGGATAAATATGGATTTTAACCCCCTAAGTGCCTATGTTTTGACTAACCCTTCATGTGGAGAGGGAATCTAAGTGTGGTGCATATTACAATTTGCATAGAACCAATCTTAAGAAGGCTATGGCCCTCTTTTTATAGAAAATCTTTGAGGCATTATTCAACCGGTCTTTAGTGTGAACAAGGGGCTCTTTAGGGCACCCTTAGGTCTTTGACCAACCCCCCACTTGGATTCAGCTCGGATTTGGGTGTCAAATCGACTTTGGAGATGAACCAAAAGTGGGTGGAAGGCCGACCAAAATCATAAATGCATCGTTCTGAGGTATGCGTGGATTTTTGTGTCCACAGTTGTGCATCGGGCGCATGTGCGCTTTTCCATCGTTTTCGACTGGCGAACGTGCACGCGCTTCCTTTGTATCCTTAGTGCATGCTGATTCTATAACTAGTTGTATAGTTTTGAGCCTTTTGAAAATACATTTTTTGGGCCGTGGATGAACTAATAGGTGTTTGGAGATGTTGGATTTTGTAGCCATTTGCGAACGATATTTCAGTGATAACAAGGAGTGATATTCATTGAGGGACTAGAAGTCGAAATCATAATAGACGAACAACAACAGAACAAACAGACAGTTAAAGAAATGTTGTCTTGCTACCATGTGCAAGAGGAAGCACCGGATGAAGACAATCCATGCGATATTTAGATCGAATAAGTAGAAGGTGAAAGAGAAGTGGAAGGACCATCTATCGAATCAGAAGTTATTTTCACGCTGATCAAAATAAATAAAGTCAATATTGGGACAATCGAGAATCCCAAAATGGCCATCATTGGAGATTATTGGGATGAGAAGACAGGAGAAAGCATAACAGAGTTGTTGCGTGAGTACAGTGACCTGTTTCCCACAACATTTACAGAGATGAAGGGTATAACAAGAGAGCTAGGAGATATGAAGATACCACTCAAACCTGAAGCGAGATCGATCAGACAATGACCATACAGACTAAACCCAATATATAAGCAGAAATTCAAAGCTGATATCGGGAGGATGCTCGAAGATGAAATCATAGAACTAGTGAAAGAATCAGAATGGATAAGCTCGATGGTAGTTCAGGACAAAAACAAGGAGAAATAAGGATATGCGTCGACTTGAGGAAGTTGAACGATGCATGCCTACATGACCCATTCCCTACACCTTTCAAGAATGAAGTGTTAGAGAACATAGGAGGACATGAATCTTACTCGTTCACTAATGGATTCTCAGGCTACCATTAGATTAAGATAGCATAGGAAGAGAGGTACAAGACCACCTTTATGATAGAATGGGGATCCTACCAGTGCACATTCATGTCGTTTGGACTGAAGAATGAACCAGCAATATTTTCCAGAGTCGTCATCGTTGCATTTAAGGAATTCATCCACTAGTTCCTAGAGGTATACCTGGGCAATTGGACAGTCTACAGTTTGTTGAAATACCATGTAGAATTCTTACGCCTGATGTTATAAAGATGTAGGGAGTGCCAGATATCACTGAACATAAAGAAATGCATATCTAGAACACTGTTTGGGATACTATTGGGCCATATCATATGCAAACAGGGTTTATTAGTAGATCCTGCAAAGATTCCAGTAATTGTTAACTTACCCCCACCAAAAATAGTTTGTCAGCTAAGAGAGACATTGGGACACACAGGATACTACAAGAAATTTATCAAAGGGTACGCACAGATTACTACACCAATGGAAAAGTTGTTAAGAAAGGATACAAAGTTTCAGTGGAATGACGAGTGTCAACACGGTTTGGATACCCTAAAGGAAAATATGGTCATTGCACCAATATTAGTATTTCCAGACTGGGAGAAGGCATTCCACATGCATGTGGATGCATCAGCCATAGCACTTGGAGCTATCTTGGTGCATCCAGGAGCAGAGGATTTGGATCACCCCATATCATTTGTGAGAAGAAATTTATCAAAATCAGAATAGAACTATAACACTACAGAAAGGGAAGGCCTAGCTATGGTCTATGCACTGCAAAAGTTTAGACACTACTTATTGGGAAAACACTTTAAGATGTTCACAGATCATTTAGCCCTTAAATACCTAGTCAACAAACCAGTGCCGGGGGGG
This sequence comes from Picea engelmannii, assembly GCA_009831015.1. Lineage (NCBI taxonomy): Eukaryota > Viridiplantae > Streptophyta > Pinopsida > Pinales > Pinaceae > Picea > Picea engelmannii. The sequence goes on along the minus strand of ML778659.1, from coordinate 5,011 downwards.
AGATTTTGTCGATGATTACTACTATTTTAAGAATTTGACTTGGAAGTAATAGTCAATCCAAGAAAATTGAATGCAGGACCTGACCATCTATCAAGTCTCATAAATGAAGAAGAACCTATGAACTTAGAAGACAACATCATCGATGCAAAGTTATTCTCAGTCCATATCGTTGATGATTACTTCACAGATATTATTCAATACTCGAGCATAGGTATTGCACCACAAGAATATAACACCGCACAGAAGAAAAACCTGGTAGTCTGGGCCGCAAACTATCAGTGCCATTTTCCTGTGGGTGATATGGTGTGCTCTTCTGATGATGGACTTCGAACTCTTCAGTCATAGTGCTGATGGTGTTTATGAAGTGCGTTCCTTGGTCACTCATCAAAACTCTTGGGTACCCAAATAGAGTGATTACTTGTTCAAATAAAAAGTGTGTTGTTGTTTCTGCGTTGCAATCCTTCACTGGTACGTCTTCTGCCCATGTTGTTAGGTACTCTGTCGTGGTGATAATGTACCTGGCTCTTGTTCTTTTTTTTGGTGGGTTGGTTGGTCCCACAAAGTCTATTTCCCACTTATCGAATTCCTGTAATGTTACTTGTGGTTGTAATGGTATCTCGTCCCTTATGTTGGGTTTACCTACCCTTTGGCATGGTGGAAGCATTTAACAAAATCCTAGAGAATGCGCTGACAAAGATCTGTAACGTCAATAGGGACGGATGGGACCTCAAAGAACCAACAATATTATGGGCCTATAGGACTACATGAAAAAAATTGACAGGGCATACGCCATTCAAACTGGTCTATGGCCAAGAAGTAGTGGTGCCATTAGAACATTTAGTACCAAGATTGTGTGTAGCAACGATCACACATATGATAGAATGAGGCACAATACATGAGTGAATAAATAAATTAATGACCATGGAGGGAGGCTAGATCTTAGCAGGGTTCCACCAACAAGTTCAGAAAGCAAGGGACAAAGCTTGGCATGATAGACACATCAAGAAAAAAACTTTCAAGGAAGGTGTTGTTGGGTATTCTACCCTACGGACTAATAAGCTAGGGCTCTAAGCTCATACGCAGATCATGACCCTCAAGACTTAACTTTTAACCTCCTACCCGAATCTAAAACCCCTTTTTTTCACATGCACACAAGGGAAGAATGAACCAACCTCTTTCCGACGGTTGAAGTAGATCCTCCGTTGAGCTTCTTATCTCCTTGCTGCTGCTGCTCCTTCCAAAATCTTCCCTGCAATCAAGACAAGACTATGCATGCATGCTACTGATCTATTCTAAGGTTAGAGATAAAAACACAAAT
>ML778658.1:2295693-2330117 GCA_009831015.1 Picea engelmannii | reverse complement strand
CATGTCCTTATTACCTTCACCCTTCGGATTGTTTCCTCAATTAGGACCCTTTTTGAATTTCTTCTCGTCGTTTCTAGCAAGAGTCACATTCCCCACATGATGACATGTAGATGAATTGCCATGTACATAACCTCTCTGGTTCTCCTCCTAAAAAAATTCACCCCAACCATGTTCCCAATTGGGACGCTTCTCCCTAGCCACAATGCCCTCAATAAAAACAACCCATTGTTTGGAAACTCCATTCAATGTTTTCCTCACAATCTCACTGTTAGCAATGGTCTCCCCCACAACTCCAATATCATCTCTCACCAGTGTCAAGCTAGTAATATAAGTGACCACATTTTTACCCTTGGTCATTTTAATGCTCTTAAATTTTTCTCTCAAAACCATCTTCCGGTTTTCATTTGTAGTCTGGTACAACTTCATTAAGGACTCCCACATCTCATAGGAATTTGTTTTCCCTGTCACATGAGGAATCAAATGGTCCTTGATGGAATCAAGAATAATCCTCTTATACTTGATAGTATTCTTAGTGTATGTTGTTAGAAGAGTGGCATCGGTGGGTACATTCACATGATTTGTTGTGTATTTCTCAACAATATCCCATACCTCATTTTCTTGTAACAACAAGATCATCCTCTCCTTCCAAGCGCCAAATTTCACTTCCCCATCAAGTCTTTCTTCAACCCTCAAACTAGTAGCCATTGACCCTTTTCTATTGAAAATGAAAATTTCAAAATTGTGTTTGATGAAGTCACTCTTGTTCCACTTTTTTGACTTGCTGATATAAATATTCCTCTCCTTAACTCATCTCTAATACCATGTAAAATTTCAGACACCACCCAATTTCAAGTATCGCTGATTTTCAGCCAATGTTTAATGCCCAAACCTAGTTATATGACAACCACATAAACTCAACATATAAACAACTTTTTCATAACTGAAACATGAGGATTCTAGACAATATTTAATGGAGAAATAAAACCATATCAGCAACACAATACTCAGAAAATTTAACATAATGATTTTTGGTCTAACAATGATCCTGGAAAAAAAAAACCCACAAGGGGAAAACTAGTGAGAGAGAGAGTTTTCATTATTTCAAAGCTTCAGAGAAAATTCTTTTACAACATATTCATCTTTAGAAATTTATTGACAAAATTATCTCGAAAACCATCTCAAGTCTTCACACAAAATCTGAGCCAAAGTCCTCGAAATTCATGCCAAAATTTCTTGCACAAAAGTATAGGTCTCCTCCTAGATATGTTTTCCTCTTTCTTGTTGTACGGATTCCTCGAAATTTGTTCCAACATCAAAAACAATATTCTGAGCAATAATTGCTTGTATGAGCACCTTGAAAATTGTGCCAATAACCCAGAAATTTCACATAAAAATTATGCTCGATTTTTGTGTAGCAAAATGACTGTATAGATAGTCAAAATCTATATGGTATCGCCTGTGTTAGCTGGTTGTACCTTCCCTCATTTTACGTGCCAAAACTCAATCATATAGATTGTTGTAAATATGTAATATATGACATGTAATAAATGTTGTGGATCTCCTCAATTTATGTGCCAATATAAATATATACAAACTGTTGGAAATCCATGTTGTATGACCTACAATAAATGTTGTACTCTTACCTTGAAATGCGTGCTGATGCAAGAGAATCTCTCCACATCAGCCAGCCAGCCACGTCAACAAATTTGAATTGCGTGTTGAAGAGAGGCGCAACCTCATTTAAAATTTGAATGAATGTAATTTAAATGCTTAGGTTGTTGAGCCAGGGAGTCGTGCCTTTGTGCAAGCATAGAGTAGATAGGCCTTAAATGTTTGTAAGCCTGAGATCTAGATCTGATGCTAGACTAGACAACCCATTCAATGTAATTGAATAGGGTAGGTAGGTTGGAGGGAAGAGCTCGAAGAGCCAGCTCAGGTAAAATAAATTTTAGTATCTCATTTTGTAGTGTAAGCTCAGGAGCATAGGAGAGAGTCTGCAAGTAGAGAGAGGAAGAGAGAAGAGCTGACACCTTGTTACAGGCTGTGCTCAGGAACACCTTGTACAAACAGGCATTTTCCATTTAATATAAACAAAAGCAGTTTTTTCTGCATGTATTTCTGTGTTATGTGAATGTATGTGAGTGTTCTATTATTCTATGAATGTATGTTATGTTTATGCACTTGTAGGAGTTGTTTGGTTTCAGACTTGAGAGGTCTTTGAGGCTTCACACCAGGAGGGTGTGACATAACACTATGGGTTCTGATAGCCATGCATAGGGGATGCATTTCTGAACTATGCCGAGTCAGACAGAGGCATGCCAGGTGGGCACAAAAGTTGAAATCAACAACTCGAAAGAAAGACCTGTGAGGTTGCTAAACACCTCAGAGGGAAAGGCTATGGAGAAAAACACAGTTGCAGACAGAGTCTCTGAGGAGATATGTGGAGATTTGTCAGGTGGGTATTGAGCCAGTGCAAGGAGTGCACAGAAGATCTCTATTGTAAGTTTTGTATAACTATGCCAGGAGGGCATTGAGATAGCGTGCAGACAGGCACAAGAAAGAGAACTCCGTTGAGTTCTGTATTTAGGAGGAGAATCCACTGAGGGATCTTAGCAGGGTTGTTGAACACCCTGCATATTTAGAAAGAGGTTGTTTGATCAAAAGGATAGCCAGGAGGGCATCCAAATTCTCCATCTGCAGGAGAAAGGAAGAAGAATTTATTTCCTTAGAGATCTGAGTGTTTGAGAAGCTTAGGAGAGATAGCACTTGGTGTGCGTGAAGACTCTAAAGGGGTGAAAAAGTCAAAGAATCCCTTGGGGATTCAAGGATAAGCTCAGGAGGAGTAGTGCTTTCAACGCACGGAGGTATAGTTGCAAGGAACGCAGAGGTCGAAGAACTCTTTGGAGAGTTCAGAGTTCCCAAAGCTCAGGAGCGACAACATTTTCATATACGTGTGGGAGGACTCAAAGTAAAGGAGTTCGCAGAGGAGAAAGAGGGAAAAGGCTGAGGTGTCTGATCAGACTAGAAACGAGATCTGTACCATTGAAGATTTCACATCCAGGAGAGTAGGAGGAGCGCATAGAAGGGGAGAATGTGAGTCATTGGATCTCATTAAGATACCCGTCAATCGTTGGATCGGGTGAAGAAGCACAGAGTTTAGTCTCTGGAATGTGCATAGAAGATCGGTGGAATGGATGGTGGAGATACTTCATCAATAAGTGTCGAAACCCTGTCAGTTGTTGGATTGGACAAAAGTTGCTCGAGGTTTAGACGTTCATAAACAAAGGAGAAAGGTCCCGAAAGGAGTGGGCTCATCAGGAATCAACCATCGGGATATTAGGAGTCACCATGACAGGAGATCGGGAATCTCCATGGTGAAAATCCTGGAATCAATCTGGGCCATCCATCTGTTGAGAGACATGGTAGAAATCGAGAACCCGTCGACCATCAGGGTTTTGAGTTGACAGATAAATTGTGTCATCGGAGCATCGCAACTCTCGAAATCCCGAGAGTAAATCAGAACCGTCCATCTTTGAGGACAAGTGGTAACAATAGTGACTATCGGGAAAAGACCTGAAATAAAATTCATATCGGGAAATCGACATTCGAGAGATCGGGGAAATCGAAGACAAAAGCATTTTGGTTTTTGAAATCGTGAAGTCCCGAGGGAGATTTGGAGCCGTTGGTTTAGTAAACAATCACAGTCGTTGATTTTGATTTACGGTGGAAGGGCTTCCTAGTGACGTCATATTGGGATTCGGAGAATCGAGGATCCAAGGGACAAGAGGTCACCTACATTTCAACATTAGAAACCCCGAAACCTGATTTTCTATTCTTTTGTTGTGAAGAGAATAGTGACTGAGCCTAGAAGTCGAGAGGAGCAGAAAAGACCTATGGGTCAATTTTAAGGGAGATTCTAGGGCATAATCGAGGGAGCCACTCCGGATCAAATTTAAAGTAAGAACGATCCTTAAGACTGGGAGGTCAGTGCAGAGGCCTTTGCCGAGGCAGAGGGTGTAGCTGCGTCAGAGTTGGTATCAGAGCCTGATTCTTGCTTGTATATTTCAGGAAAGGGAGGTAAAGGAAGAAGACAAAATACTGAAACTCTGTAAGGATTTATTTGCAGGTAGGCAACAGTCCAGAAGACAGTCAGGAGGACTGTAGGAAAAGGCTGAAGCACTCAGGTTTGCAGAGTGACAGTAGCAGGTTTGCTAGGAGAGTAGACAGAGACGACAATATGGCTACTGAAGGCCGTAGGTATGCTAGAAAGAAAATCCCAGAGATGATGAGCATAGACGAAAGGGGGAAAGAACTTGCCGACATCGGGGCAAGAATAGAAAATATCTCATTGTGGATGCAACAGAAAGCAAATCCGAGATGGGTGTATGAATGGCCCATGAGGAAGGAAAAAGAAAAATGGCCAGTGAAAGAGTTGATAGCTAGAAGACAACATAGGCTATTAAGAGGATGGTTGGGCATGCTGAAAACCTCAATGGACCAAAAGAAGAAATGGTTCAAATATGTGAACCAGAGACTGGGAAAATTCTCAGTGAAGAGAATGAAATGGGATCAGCTGGAGATCTCAAGAATTTCCAGGAGGGCAGAGAGGAAATTCCAAATTGCCAGGTGGGCAAGGAGTTGAGATCAACTGAAGATCTCGTGGACTGTCAGGAAGATAGCCGAGGAATTTCACCTTGCCAAATGGGAAATAAAATGAGGTCGCTGTGGGATCTCAAAGACTGCCAGGAGGGCAGCGAAGGGATTCCAGTTTTCCAGGTGGGAAAAGGAAGAAAGATGGAATCAGTTGATTCCATGGACTGCCAGGAGGGCAGTGGGAGCATCTCAAATCCCCAGGTGGGTAGAGATGAGAATACGAGACTGTCTGAAAGTCTCATGGACTAGAAGGTGAGTTCAATTTAGCAAGGAGTGTTGATGAAGATGGGATCGGTTGATCTCACAGTCTGCTAGGAGGGCAGAAGAAAAATACCATATTGTCAGGTGGGCAGGGATGAACATATGAGACTATCTGAGAATCTCAAAAACTTAGAGGTGAGTTTGGATCAGCAGGTGCAGCTGACAAAGGAGGAAGATATGAGAAATCTTCTGATGATTGGGGGAATTGAAATACCCCTATGAATTTTCTTAGATGAGGCAGAGGTCTGTGTTACAGATGAAGAAGAAACAATAGAAGGACAACTAGCTATGACTGTCAGGGAAGAGGAATTGGAGCAGACTTTGGAATCTGCCCAAGCAGACGAAGAAGAAGATGAGCATTCTGAGGAGTGTCTCCATGCTTTCAGCCAGGAATCTGAGGAAGTTGTAGCACTAAAGCTGACAGTAGAAGAAGCAGAAGAGGATGATGAGCATTCTGAGGAATGGCTCATTATTTTCAGCCAGGAGATTGAAAAGACTCCAACATGGGATTTTGCAAAAGAAGAAGAAGAATAAACAAACAACTTTAGTTTGGCTGATCTGTATGAAAAAATTGAATCCCTGGAGAGAAGGGTGAAGGTGCAGGCCATGCACATCCAACAGTTGAAGTTGGAAGCTGATGAAGAAGGCATGGGAGATCACAGTGATCTGCCCATGTGCTGAAAATTTGTGCAGTTGAGGAGACTGCATGAACAAGGCCAGCCATTGGAGCAACTGGAAAAATTAATAGGAGAGATTAGGGAGCTAATGATCTAGTCGGAAGAGACTGCCAACAAGGAGAAGTTGGGCAAAAAGGAAGTAACAACGCAGAAGTAGCAGCGGCAGGGAAATGAAGCAGATGAACAGCTCCAGAGGATGATATGGGATCCAGGAGGATTTCCACAGTTGAGATGGGAAGCTCATGGGAAGGAGCTCATGAATTTTGCAGCTAAGGAGTATGATGCAGGAGCATCTCTCCACATTAGCCTGCCAGCCACATCAGCAAATTCGAATTGTGTGTTGAATAGACGCGCAACCTCATTTAAAATTTGAATGAATGTAATTTAAATGCTTAGTTTGTTGAGCCAGGGAGTCGTGCCTTTGTGCAGGCATAGAGTAGATAGGCCTTAAATTTTTATGAGGCTGATATCTAGATCTGATGCTGGACTAGATAGCCCATTCAATGTAATTGAATAGGGTAGGTAGCTTGGAGGGAAGATCTCGAAGAGCCCCCTCAGGTAGAAGAAATTTTAGTATCTCATTTTGTAGTGTAAGCTCAGGAGCATAGGAGAGAGTCTGTGAGTAGAGATAAGAAGAGAGAAGAGTCGAGACCTTGTTACAGGCCGTGCTCAAGAACACCTTGTACAAACATGCATTTTCCATTTAATATAAACAAAAGCAGTTTATCCTGCATGTATTTCTGTGTTATGTGGATGTCTGTGAGTGTTCTATTATGCTATGAATGTATGTTATGTTTATGCACTTGCAGGAGTTGTTTGGTTTCAGACTTGAGAGATCTTTGAGGCTTCACACCAGGAGGGTGTGAAAGAACACTGCGGGTTCTGATAGCCATGCACAGGGGATGGATTTATGAAATCTACGGAGTCAGACAGATGCATGCCAGGTGGGAACAAAAGTTGAAATCAACAACTCGGAAGAAAGACCTGTGAGGTTGCTAAAAACCTCAGAGGGAAAGGTTGTGGAGAAAAACACAGTTGTAGACAGAATCTCTGAGGAGATCTGTGGAGCTCTGTCAGGTGGGTATTGAGCCAGTGCAAGGAGTGAAAAGAAGAACTCTACTTTAAGTTCTATATAACTCTGCCAGGAGGGCATTGAGATAGCGTGCAGACAGGCACAAGAAAGAGAAATCTGTTGAGTTCTGTATTTAGGAGGAGAATCCACTGAGGGATCTTAGCAGGGTTGTCGAACACCCTGCATATTTAGCAAGAGGTTGTTTGAGCAGAAGGATAGCCAGGAGGGCATCCAAATTCTCCATCTATAGGAGAAAGGAAGAAGGATTTATTTCCTTAGAGATCTGTGTGTTTGAGAATCTCAGGAGAGATAGCACTTTGTGTGCGTGAAGACTCTGAAGAGGCGCAAAAGTCAAAGAATCCCTTGGGGATTCAAGGATAAGCTCAAGAGGAGTAGTGCTTTCAGCGCACAGAGCTATAGTTGCAAGGAGCACAGAGGTTGAAGAACTCTTTGGAGAGTTCATAGTTCCAAAAGCTCAGGAGGGACAGCATTTTCATATACGCACAGGAGGACTCAAAGTAAAGGAGTTCACAGAGGAGAAAAAAGGCAAAGTTTAAGGCCTTTGAGAAATTGGAAATTCTTCCAAATTCTGGGAGAAAACGTTGAAGTTCAGGGGAAGGCATAGCAGTGTCCGATCAGAATAGAAAGGAGATCTGGACCGTTGAAGATTTCACATCCAGGAGAGTAGGAGGAGTGCACAGAAGGGGAGACTGTGATTCATTGGATCTCATTCAGATACCCATCAATCCTTGGATCGGGTGAAGAAGCACAGAGTTTAGTCTCTGGAGTGTGCGTAGAAGATCGGGGGAATGGATGGTGGAGATACTTCATCAAGAGGTGTCGAAACCCTATCAGTTGTTGGATAGGAGAAAAGTTACTCGAGGTTCAGACCTTCATAAACAAAGGAGAAAGGTCCCAAAAGGAGTGGGCTCATCGGGATATCAACCATCGGGATATTGGGAGTCACCGTGACAGGAGATCGGGAATCTCCATAGTGAAAATCCTGGAATCAATATGGGTCGTCCATCTATTGAGAGACGTGGAAAAAATCGAGAACCCGTCGGCCATCGGGGTTTTGAGTTGACAGATAAATTGTGTCATCGGCGCATCGCAAGTCTCGAAATCTCGAGAGTAAATCAGGACCATCCATCTTTGAGAATGTGTGGTAACAATAGAGGCTATCAGAAAAATACCTGAAAGAAAAGTCATATTGGGAAATCGACATTCGAGAGATCAGGGAAATCGAAGACAAAAGCATTTTGGCTTTTGAAATCGTGAAGTCCCAAGGGAGATCCAGAGTCATTGGTTTAGTAAACAATCACAACCGTTGATTGTTCTTTACGATGGAAGGTCTTCCTAGTGACGTCATATCGGGATTCGGAGAATCGGGGATCCGAGGGACAAGAGGTCACCTACATTTCAACATCAGAAACCCTGAAACCTGATTTTCTATTCTTCTGTTGTGAAGAGAATAGTGACCTGGCCTAGAGGTTGAGAGGAGCAGAAAAGACCCATGGGTCAATTTTAAGGTAGATTCTAGGGCATAATCGAGGGAGCCACTCCAGCTCAAAGTTAAAGTAAGAACGATCCTTAAGACTGGAAGGTCAGTGCAAAGGCCTTTACCAAGGCAGAGGGTGTAGCTGCGTCAGAGTTCGTATCATAGGTTGATTCTTGCTTGTATATTTCAGGAAAGGGAGGTAAAGGAAGAAGACAGAATACTAAAACTTTGTAAGGATTTATTTGTAGGTAGGAAACAGTCTAGAAGATAGTCAGGAGGATTGTAGGAAAATGTTGAAGCACTCAGGTCTACAGAGTGATAGCAACAGGTTTGCTAGAAGAGTAGACAGAGACGACAACATGGATACTGAAGGCCGTAGGTATGCTAGAAAGAAAAGCCCAGAGATGATGAGCACAGCCAAAAGGGGGAAAGAAATTGCCGACATCAGGGCAAGAATAGAAAATCTCTCATTGAGTATGCAACAGAAAGCAAAGTCGAGATGGGTGTATGAATGGCCCATGAGGAAGGCAAAAGAAAAATGGCCATTCAAGGAGTGGATGGCTAGAAGACAACATAGGCTATTAAGAGGATGGTTGGGCAGGCTGAAAACCTCAATGGACTAGAAAAATAAATGGTTCAGATATGTGAACCAGAGACTGGGAAAATTCTCGGTGAAGAGAATGAAATGGGATCAGCTAGAGATCTCAAGAATTGCTAGGAGGGCAGAGAGGAAATTCCAAATTGCTAGGTGGGAAAGGAGTTAAGATCAACTGAAGATCTCGTGGACTATCAAGAATATAGCTGAGGAATTTCACCTTGCCAGCTGGGCAATAAAATGAGGTTATTGCGGGATCTCAAAGACTGCCAGGAGGGAAGCGAAGGGCTTCCAGTTTGCCAGGTGGGCAAAGGAACAAAGATGGAATTAGTTGATTCCATGGACTGCCAGGAGGGCAGTGGGAGCATCTCAAATCTCCAAGTGGGTAGAGATGAGAATACGAGACTGTCTGAAAGTCTCATGGACTCAGAGGTGAGTTCAATTCAGCAAGGAGTGCTAATGAAGATGGGATCGGTTGATCTCACAGTCTGCTAGGAGGGCAACAGAAAAATACCATATTGTCAGGTGGGCATGGATGAACAAATGAGACTATATGAGAATCTCATAAACTCAAGGGTGAGTTTGGATCAACAGGTGTAGCTGACAAAGGAGGAAGATATGAGAAATATTCTGATGATTGGGGGAATTGAAATACCCCTATGACTTTTCTTAGATGAGGCAGAGGTCTGTGTTACAGATGAAGAAGCAACAATAGAAGGACAACTAGTTATGACTGTCAGGGAAGAGGAATTGGAGCAGACTTTGGAAGTTGCCCAAGAAGACGAAGAAGAAGATGAGCATTATGAGGAGTGTCTCAATGCTTTCAGCCAGGAAGTTGAGGAAGTTGTATCACTGAAGCTGATAGTATAAGAAGCAGAAGAGGATGATGAGCATTCTGAGGAATGGCTCATTATTTTCAGCCGGGATATTGAAAAGACTCCAACATGGGATTTTTCAAAAGAAGAAGAAGAAGAAACAAACAACATTAGTTTGGCTGATCTGTATGAACAAATTGAATCCCTGGAGAGAAGGGTGAAGGTGGAGGCCATGCACATCCAACAGGTGAAGTTGGAAGCTGATGAAGAAGGCATGGGAGATCACAGTGATATGCCCATGTGCCGAACATTTTTGCAACTGAGGAGACTACATGAACAAGGATAGCCATTGGAGCAACTAGAAAAAGTAATAGGAGAGATTAGGGAGCTAATGATCTAGTCGGCAGAGACTGCCAACAAGGAGAAGTTGGGTAGAAAGGCAGTAGCAACGCAGAAGCAGCAGCAGCAGGGAAATGGAGCGGATGAACAACTCCAGAGGATGATTTGGGATCCAGGAGGATTTCCACAGTTGATATGGGAAGCTCATGAGAAGGAGATCATGAATTTTGCAGCTGAGGAGTATGATGTAGGAGAATCTCTCCACATCAACCAGCCAGCCACGTCAGCTAATTCAAATTGCGTGTTGAAGAGAGGCGCAAACTCATTTAAAATTTGAATGAATGTAATTTAAATTCTTAGGTTGTTGAGCCAAGGAGTCGTGCCTTTGTGCAGGCATAGAGTAGATAGGCCTTAAATTTTTGTAAGGTTGAGATCTAGATCTGATGCTGGACTAGATAGCCCATTCAATGTAATTGAATAGGGTAGGTAGCTTGGATGGAAGAGATCGAAGAGCCCCCTTAGTTAAAAGAAATTTTAGTATCTCATTTTGTAGTGTAAGCTCAGGAGCATAGGAGAGAGTCTGTGAGTAGAGATAAGAAGAGAGAAGAGTCAAGACCTTGTTACATGCCATGCTCAGGAACACCTTGTACAAATAGGCATTTTCCATTTAATATAAATAGAAGCAGTTTATCCTGCATGTATTTCTGTGTTATGTGGATGTCTGTGAGTGTTCTATTATTCTATGAATGTATGTTATGTTTATGCACTTGCAGGAGTTGTTTGGTTTTAGACTTGAGATATCTTTGAGGCTTCACACTAGGAGGGTGTGACAGAACACTACGGGTTCTGATAGCCATGCACAGGGGATGCATTTCTGAACTCTGCGGAGTCAGACAGAGGCATGCTAGGTGGGCACAAAAGTTGAAATAAAAAACTTGAAATAAAGACCTGTGAGGTTGCTAAACACCTCAGAGGGAAAGGTTGTGGAGAGAAAAACAGTTGCAGACAATATCTCTAAGGAGATCTGTGGAGCTCTGCTAGGTGGGTATTGAGCCAGTGCAAGGAGTGCATAGAAGAACTCTATTGTGAGTTCTATATAACTCTGCCAGGAGGGCATTGAGACAGTGTGCAAACAGGAACAAGAAAGAGAACTCTCTTGAGTTCTGTATTTAGGAGGAGAATCCACTGAGGGATCTTAGCAGGGTTGTTGAACACCCTTCATATTTAGAAAGAGGTTGCTTGAGAAGAAGGATAGCTAGGAGGGCATCCAAATTCTCCATCTACAGGAGAAAGGAAGAAGGATTTACTTCCTTAGAGATCTGCGTGTTTGAGAAGATCAGGAGAGATAGCACTTTGTGTGTGTGAAGACTCTGTAGAGGCGCAGAAGTCGAAGAATCCCTTGGGGATTCAAGGATAATCTCAGGAGGGGTAGTGCTTTCAGCGTAGGGAGCTATAGTTACAAGGAATGCAGAGGTCGAAGAACTCTTTGGAGAGTTCAGAGTTCCCAAAGCTCAGGAGGNATCGTTTTCATATACGCGCGGGAGGACTCAAAGTAAAGGAGTTCGCAAAGGAGAAAGAAGGCAAAGGTTGAGGCCTTTGAGAAATTGGAAATTCTTCCAAATTCTAGGAGAAAGTGCTGAAGTTCAGGGGAAGGCATACCAGTGTCCGATCAAACTAGAAAGGAGATCTGGACTGTTGAATATTTCACATCCACGAGAGAGTAGGAGGAGCGCATAGAAGGGGAGATCGTGAGTCATTGGATCTCATTCAGATACCCGTCAATCGTTGGATTGGGTGAAGACGTGTAGAGTTTAGTCTCTAGAGTGTGCGTAGAAGATCAGTGGAACGGATGGTGGAGATACTTCATCAAGAAGTGTCGAAACCTCGTCAGCTATTGAATCATACAAAAGTTGCTAGAGGTTTAAACCTTCGTAAACAAAGGAGAAAGGTCCCGAAAGGAGTGGGCTCATCGGGATATTATCCATCGGGATATCGGGAGTCACGATGACAGGAGATCGGGAATATCCATGGTGAAAATCCCAGAATCAATCTGGGTTGTCCATCTGTTGAGACACGTGGTGGAAATCAAGAACCCGTCGGCGACCGGGGTTTTGAGTTGACAGAGAAATTGTGTCATCGGGGCATCACAAGTCTCAAAATCCTGAGAGTAAATCAGGACCGTCCATCTTTGAGGATGAGTGGAAACAATCACGAGTATCGAGAAAATCCCAGAAAGAAAAGTCATATCGGGAAATCGACATTCGAGAGATTGGGGAAATTGAAGACAAAAGCATTTCGGCTTTTGAAATCACGAAGTCCCGAGGGAGATCCAGAGTCGTTGGTTTAGTAAACAATCGCAGCCGTTGATTGTGATTTATGATGGAAGGGCTTCCTAGTGACGTCATATCGGGATTCAGAGAATTGGGGATCCGGGGGACAAGAGGTCACCTACATTTCAACATCAGAAACCCCGAAATTCGATTTTCTATTCTTCTGGTGTGAAGAGAACGGTGACCGGACCTAGAGGCTGAGAGGAGCAGAAAAGACCTGTGGGTCAATTTTAAGGGAGATTCCAGGGCAGAATCGAGGGAGCCACTCCGGCTCAAAGTTAATGTAAGAACGATCCTTAAGACCCAGAGGTCAGCACAGAGGCCTTTGCCGAGGCAGAGGGTGCAGTTGCATCACATGCCCTAGCTTTGAAGAAATGGCCTCCTTTCTCAAACTCGAATTTATCTTCTCTTGCTCTCTCAAAAATGTTTCATCTATCCAAGAATGGGTGTGCCCTCCTACCCTAGTCGAACTCATGAGGGAATCTCAAGAGTCATCTCATCTAATGGTGGCGATTGAATGAGATCAACAATGGAAATAAATTCACTTATGTCACCCACTTTTCCTAAGTCTCAAAAAGTCACCGTTTAATTTGTCTCTCACAAATTAAATGACTAGGGTTTGCATTAAATATTTTCTCACCCCTTAGGTGCCTAGGTGATGAGAAACACTTTCCTAGGTACTTTTTAATTATTTTTAACACTCTAGACCCATTGGCTGGAATAATAGTGGTCCACCTAGATTTACCCGATGAAGTAGTTTTGTATCCCCATCACCCTTTGATTCAAGCACCTTCGAGGAATTCTCCCTTTGTAACCTTTACTTGGCCAACATAGTTACCAACTTAATGAGAATCTACAAAGTTCTCATTTTTTTGGGGGTCCAATATTTTACCCTGTTTTTAAAAATGGTCCTACCGGTAACATCCCCCCTCCGTTTTTAGGTTGTTTTCTATATTTTAAATTTTTCGATCTAGAATGTTTCCACATTATTTTTTTAAATGCTTATTTTCCATCTATTTTAAATTTTTTCTAATTTTTATTTTTTTTAATTCAACGTTGTTTTCAGTTGTTTTTCCATGCTTATTTCAATATATATATATATATATTTTATGATTTACTTTTTTGAAGTTACTATTTTTGATATAATTGTGTCTTCTTAATTAATTTATTGTTTCATACTTTTAAAATATAGTGGAAAACACCATTTTTAACACATTGTTTACCTTTACTTCGATACATAGAAAACAATTGTAGTTAAATAACACTATTTTTGAATATTTAGCAAAACAAATATACATTTTATAGCCATATATAATAAAAAAACTATGCATTTTGGTACCTATTCCTTTAAAATAACATGTTAAATAAAACACTTTTAACACATTGCTTACCTTTACATCAATACATAGAAAACAAGTGTAGTTAAATAACACTATTTTTGAATATCTAGCAAAACAATATACATTTTATAGCCATATATAATAAAAAGCATATGCATTTTGGTACCTATTCCTTCAAAATTTAATGTGTTAAATAAAACATTTTTATGGACATAATTGAAGAAAAAAGTCAAAATTTAATAAAAAAATTATCATTTCCTTTCATATTTTTATACATTTGAAATAAAAAAACGACAACATTTAATAAAATTTTCCAATGTCTAGTGATTCAGATAAAAATAAAAAGAAAAAGAAAATAATAAAAAGATTCATCACAAAACAACAATAGATACATCGTTATTCTTATCTTAAAATCTTAAAGGAAAAACATTATAGTTATATGATGCAGGAGCATCGCCAACTCATCAAGCGAGCCAGCCCATCAAGCGGAGAACAACTGGAGAAACAAACCCAAATTTTGAAACGTGCTTTGGGATTGTAGCGCAAGTCTTTAATGAATCCTTTATGAAGGAGCGCCTTTTGTATGTTGTATCATACCTCGAGCCATAAGCTCTTGTATGAAGTAGATAGGAGGCATTTAATAGATTTAATGCAGGTAGATAGGATTTTATTTCCAGATTAGACATTTTTAGAGTTCGAGAGGGAAAACAGATATAGACACCGTCATTGTATTATTGTAACATTAGCCATAAGCAACATTCAGAAGAGAGGAGCAAACAGAGAAAACTGTGAAGAACACCCATGTACAGACAATTGAATTTATAGAAGAAAGTTTTGATTCAAGTTCATGGTTGGTGTTGTTTCTCTCTGTAAATTGGTTATGTGCTCATGAATGTTTGTTTTTTTGGTTATGCATTTTCTTTGAATATGATGTGAATGTGATTTCAGGGTTTAAATTGAAGTCTGAGAGGAGAGAATAAGTTTTAATTGTTTCTCTGTCTGAGCCAAGATATTCTTGCAAAGAGTGCAGTTGAATTCATCTGCAAGGAGTGCATTGATGAGGGCTCGATAGTTTAACTTTTGATCTTACTTGTCGAGGATTGAGAATTGATTGTTGAAGCCGTGCGAAGAGTGCACAGAAGGAAGAAAAAGTCTCAGTTGTTAATATGAGAAAAGGAAGCTAAAGACTGTTGCTGCAGCAGTTGCACAGAGTCTGAAGGATTCAACACCTGGGAAGTTGTTGAATGTCGAGCGCAAGTAGTGTGCACAAATCCCTCTGAAGGAGTCAGAGTGGGAAAGATCAGGAGGTTTAGCACTTCCGGGATATTGTCGAAAGTAGATTGCAGGAGTTTTATGCGGAGGAAGGTTCGAGTAGGAGCTACAAGCGCAGGCTTTGAAGGACAAAGTGCGAGAAAGAATACTTAGTCATTTTCGAGAAATCTCCAAAGGAGGAGGAATCGATGGCTAGGATTCGCTGAAGGAAACAATGAAATCCCGTAGGCCATCAGATCTCGGGAAAGTTGCATAGGGTTTAAGCTTGGAGGAGCAGGGAAGATCCTGGAGATTCAGAGTTCGAGATATTGGGGTTTCTATGGTCGTGGAACTCTTATAGAAAGAAATTGTGATCCGTGATTTCCCAAAGGAGCCTCAACCATTGATTTCAGCAGGGACATGTGGAAAGAGATCCCAAGGATTGTGGATCGGAGCATCGGGTTTCCGGAGACAGGGGCCTTGTATGTTGACATCACGATTTGCGATTTCTCAACACAGTAGGAGCCGTTGATCTGCAAGACGCATGTCCAAGGATCTGGAAGAGTCAGGGTTCGACATTTCGGGGTTCTCGGTGTCATGAGAATCATTGCAGGAGGAGTTCCAAAAATCCGAAACGCGATAACCATGCAGCCATAATGCTGAGTGGAGGGCAGGTGGCATCGACATATCGTGAGCTTGGGGGTTCACGAGTTGGAGCCACCAAGTTTTGTTTCAAGGTTTACGAGGTCACGAGAGGAAATATTGTGGAAACCATTGACTAACGTGTGGGACCCAGAGCACAATAAAGGGGGATAGGTGGAATCAGAGATCGTGCTCTCATGGACCGAGAGGTCACATGTGAAAAGGGATTAGCCGAGGAGAGCTAAGGATTAGAGAGAGGCGGTATCGAGGATCGAGAATCGGGGATTTTCGAGGCGAGTTGTTTACAATCTCGCAAAAGATGATTTTTCGATAGGAACAATCCCGACCGTGAAGGGAATTCGTGAAGGGAATATCCATCGAGTTTCGGGGATTTTGAGGCCTGAGTACAGGACTTGCAATCTTGCGAGGTTCGATTATCCAATAGGAAAAAGGAGATCGTTAGGTGATCATTCTGTGGGTGTGGAAAAGTCCCGATAAGGGATTTGAGGAGCATTTGAGATCTTCGGGCCGAGGAAAGAGAAGGTCCTGGTGGAAGCGGATGTGCGCCGTGTGATGTCTGCAGCAAGTGGTATCAGAGCGAGAGAAAATTCTCTATTTTCTGTAGCAGAGGAGAAAAGAATATTTCACCATGCTGCCAAGAAGAGAAAGGCAGTCACTTGATCCATAGGATAGGGATGTGCGAAGAAGAGGTAGGCCGACAGGGAATCCAGAGATGGAGAGGCAAATACGTGATCTCAGAGCGATATTGGAAGATATGGAAGCAGCGCAGAGATGCAGAGAAAGTGCGGGAGATATGAGTGACTCCGAAGGCAAAGTGGAAGTCGAACAACAGGAAGAAGTTGCAGCCAAAGATGCAGCCAATGAGCGATTGATTAAATCTATCACCCAGATGAGTTCAAAGACAAAAATGGACATTCCAGTCTATGAAGGAAGTCTGGATGCAGAAGAGTTGTTGGATTGGATTAGAGCTCTTGACACCTACTTCGATTATGAGGATATCGAAGGGGATAAAAAGGTAAGGCATGCTGTCACTAAATTGAAAGGACATGTGATGCAGGAGCATCGCCCACGTCAAGTGAGCCAGTGCAAGAGCAGAAAAGACAGCTGGACAGCGCCAACAAAATTTTTGAAACACCTTGATATTGTTGTGCCAAACATTAATATGTGAATTTAATGAAGCACACTTATATTGTAATGGACCTTGAGCCTTTAAGCTCTCGTCCTTAGGTAGATGCGACATTTAATTTAGTTAATGCTTGTAGATAGAAAATTAATTGTAGATTTGATAGCTTTCGAATTCGAGAGGGAAAATGGATATAGACACCCTCATTGTATCATTGTAAAATATCAAGAAAAGAAGCATTCAGAAAAAAGGAGAGAACAACATAGGATTGTATGAAGAACACTACATGTACATATATTGAATTAATAGAAGAAAGCCTTGATTCAATTCCATGGTTATATGTTATTTCTATGTGTATTGATGTTTTTCTCATGAATGTATGTTTCTTGTCATACATTTGCTTTTATGTGCTATGTATGGGATTTCATAGTTGAATTGAAGCCTGAGAGGTTGAGTGAATGAGTTTCAATTGTTTCTCTAACTGAACCAGAGGATTCCTGCAAGGAGTGCAATTGAATTTGTCCGCAGGAGTGCGTGACTGCAGGGTTCACTTGGAGAAATCTTGTTTCCTCATTAATCTCAGAAGTGCATATTTGGAACTGGAGCTGTGCAAGGTGTGCGCAGGCTAGATGATGTCTTAGAGTTGCGATTATGAGGAAAGGAATTGAAGGATTTTTGTTGTAGGAGTGTGCAGGATTGAAGACTTCAACACTTGGCGTGTTTGAAGATTTGCCGCAAGGAATGCGCGCAAGAACTTCTTCCTAAGGGAATCGAAGTCGTGAAGGTCAGGAGAGATAGGCCTTCAAAGTTGTTGAAGAGCAGCAGAACCAAGTTGCATGAGCAGGTTGAACGAAGAAATGCAGGTTGGTGAATCCGTCTTGTGGAAAGACATTTCTTGTTCGTGGACTGCTCAGGGGAAGAGCGGACGGACGGAATTTCTCCGAGTAGATTTCACGAAGTGGTGTGGATCATTGGATCTTGTGGGGGTGCAAGGAAGCTACATTGTAGGAGTGGAAGAATTTTGAAGCTCATGAAGGTAGGGGTCGTCGATCGGGATCACGAGGAGCTTGGGTTCTACTCGTGGATCGACACATCGGGAGTTCGTAAGGTAAGAATCTAACTTTACACCACCGAAGTCGCGAGAGTGCGAAGCATGACATTTCAACAATTGTGTGGATAGTGTGGGCCATAGCAGGGTGATGTGGTAGGTGACATGAGATATCGAAGGTTCGCGTCTCGGTTACTGGGAGTCGAAGAAGAAGTTGGTTGGTTGCATGAATAGCAAAGTCGCGAGAAAGAGAGATCGTGGGTCTCGACATTTCAGCACATCGGGTATCAGAGGTTGGAACCCCGAGTGGTTGGTGTCATGAGTTGCAAAGACACGATAAGACCAAAGTCCCGATAGCGGAGAAGAAAGTCAGCAAAGACTGACCCATCGGTCCTCGGGAAATCGAGAGTATAGAAATCGATAGTGAACTCGCGAAGATGTGAAGTTCCGATCCTCCGAAGGAAGAAGTGAGGGTCGCGCAAGGTAGAACCTGTGGGGTGAAGACTTCCTGATAAGGAAGTAGAAGAACCGTTAAGTTCTTTGTGCCAAGGGGAAGAGAAGATCCTGTGAGAGTGATCGAGCTCCGAGGAGTCCGGTTGCGTTAGAGTGGTATCAGATCAGGAGTGACTCTTTGTTTTCTGTAACAGGGAGGAAGAAGAACTCACCATGCCGCCGAGAAGGGAGAGATAATCACCTGACCCAAAAGATAGGGAGGTGAGGAGAAGAGGTAGGCCGATAGGAAATCCAGAAATGGAGCGGCAGATGAGAGATCTTCGAGCAAGGCTTGAGGATATGGAGACAACACAAAGACACGAAGTTGGTGCAGGGGATCTTAGTGATTCTGAAGTCAAAGAGGAAGCTAGACATGAAGAAGAGGTTACAATAGAGGATGCATCAACAGAGCGGTTGATCAAAGCCATTTCCAGGATGAGTTCCAAGACCAAAATGGACATTCCAGTCTATGAAGGAAGCATGGATGCAAAAGAGTTGTTGGATTGGATCCGAGCTCTTGATACCTACTTCGATTATGAGGATATTGAAGAGGATAAGAAGGTTAGACACGCTGTTACGTGCTTGAAAGGACATGCAACATTATGGCGGGACGAGTTACAAGCTGACAGACGCTACAAGGGCAAGCAGAAGATCAAATGTTGGGATCGAATGATCGCGAAGATGAAGGCGAAGTTCATCCCAAGGGATTACCATATCACTCTATTCAGGAGAATGGAGAACCTGAGACAGAAGTTGATGACGATGAAGGAGTATACTGAAGATTTTTACAAGCTCAACATCAGAGCAAGTCATCGAGAGAGCGATGATGAGAAAGTAGCCAGATATCTGAATGGTCTGAGATACGACATTCATGATGAGTTAAGCATTGTTACCATCAGGACGGTGGAGGATGCTTACCAGATGGCTCTGAAAGCCGAAGAAAAGCTGAGCCATAAGAAAGTTCAGTGAGGGTCAGGCAGAAGTCAGCCCAAAGGCAAGGTAGTTTCCAAGGCAAAATTCCAGAAGCCCAAGAAGGAATGGAAGAAACCTCAGGGTACACTTGAGAGAGGTGGAACCTCACAGTGAGGACAACCACATGTTGAACAAAGAATACATCAGATTGATCAGCGAGGAGATTATGCTGATGCAAACACTCTTCCTTGTACTAGAGGTCGAGGTAGAGGAAGAGGTGGAGTTATCACATGTTTTGCATGTGGAAAGAATGGGCATAAGTCATTCGAGTGTCTAGAGAAAAATAAGGACATCGGAGAATCTCACATCGCAGAAGCACAGAGGCGTGATGCTGAGACCGAAGATGCAGAAAGCGGAAGATCGCTTGGGATGCATAAAGTCCTTTTGACACCCAAGAAGGAGGTGGAACCCTCAGTCGAAAGGACAAGACTGTTCATAACAGCTTGCAAGGCCATGAACAGGAAATGCAAGGTTATTGTGGATAGCGGAAGCACCGATAATCTTGTTTCGACCGAGATGGTGGAGAAATTGGAGCTGGAGACGACTGATCACCCGAGTCCATATAAAGTATCATGGCTACAGAAGGGACATCAGGTGAGTGTCACTAAACAGTGTTTAGTTGAATTTAAGATAGGTGGTTATAATGATAAGATTCTGTGTGATGTTATTCCCATGGATGTATGTCATTTATTGCTGGGTAGACCATGGCAATATGACATAAATGTAGTTCATTATGGGAGGATGAACACATACACTTTGGAGAAGGATGGGAGTACACACAGGTTGCTTCCGATAAAAGATAAGGAGGTGAAGCCGGAAGTAACCAACACAATACTTCTCATGAGTGTGAAGGAACTTCTCACAGAGATGGAGAAGAGGGAAGATCCACAATTCTTTGTGGTCAGGAAACCGAGGATTGTCCTGACTAGCACAAGAGTGGACGACTTACCAGATGAGATTCAGGAACTGCTGGAAGAGTTTGATGACATCATCGTGGATGAATTACCTCATTCGTTTCCACCAATGAGGAGTGTGAGTCACCACATAGACCTCATCCCAAGAGCGAGTTTACCGAACAAAGCTGCGTACAGGTTGACGCTGCAAGAGAATGAGGAGGTCAAGAATCAGGTCCAGGATTTGCTGGATAAAGGATTGGTGAGGGAAATTTTGAGTCCATGTGTTGTTCCAACAGTGCTTAGTCCAAAGAAAGACGGAGGCTCGAGGATGTGCATTGAATCTAGAGCGATCAAAAAAATTACCATCAGGTACAGGTTTCCACTGCCGAGAATGGATGATATGATGGATTGCCTGAGTGGGGCAAATTATTTTTCAAATATTGATCTCAAGAGTGGATATCATCAGATTTGCATTAGGGAAGGTGGTGAATGGAAGACAACATTCAAGACAAATGAAGGCTTGTACGAATGGTTGGTCATGCTGTTTGGTTTGACAAACGCACCGAGCACATTCATGAGGCTGATGAATGAAGTCCTCCAGGAATTCATTGGGAAGTTTGTTGTCATATATCTGGATGATATACTGATTTTCAGCAAGACAAAGGCTGAACATTTGAAACATTTGGCCATTGTGATGAGAAAACTATAGCAAGAGAAGTTGTTGATCAACATGAAGAAATCGTCATTTATGAAGACAGGGCTCATTTATTTGGGTTTCGTCATATCGGCGAATGAGTTGAAGATGGATCCGAGTAAGGTGGACGTGATTAAAAATTGGCCATCACCGAGAAATATTTTCGAGGTGAGAAGTTTCCATGGTTTGGCTAGTTTCTACCAAAAAATCATCAGGAATTTCAGTGGAATTAGCGTCGCGATGATGGACACAGTGAAGAAGTGGCATAATAATTTTCATTGGAAAACAGAGGATGAAAGGAGCTTCAATCTGTTGAAGCGAAAGATCACAGAGCAACCAGTGTTGGTGTTGCCTGATTTCAAGAAAACATTTCAGGTGAAATGTGATGCAAGAGGATACACCATAGGAGCTATCTTAAGCCAAGAAGACAGACCAGTTTCCTATTTCAGCGAGAAGATGGATGAAGAAAAGCTAAAATACTCCACATATGATAAATAATTTTATGCTATCATACAAGAGTTGAAGAAGTGGAGACACTACTTGATACCCAAGGAATTTGTATTGTACAATGATAATCATGCATTGCAGTTTGTGAGTCAACAAGAGAAGTTGAATCAGAAACATGCAAAATGGGTAGAGTATATGCAGAATTTCACGTTTGTGATTAAGCATATTATAGGTACTTCTAACAAAGTGGTTGATGCTTTGAGGAGGAAATGTTTGTTGCTGCAAGAGTTCAGAGTCAAGACATTGGGCTTTGAAAATCTGAAGGACATGTATGCAGGTGATGCTGATTTTGCAGAGGCATATGAGGCAGCTGAGAATCTAGTTCTCAGAGACAGAAGCCCATGGATAGATTATATGATCCAGGAGGGATTTCTATTCAAAGGCAATCAACTGTGTATTTCGAATTGCTCCATGAGGGAGAATCTGTCGAAGGAGAAGAACAATGGAGGCTTGGCATGACATTTTGGCCAAGACAAGACCTTTGCGAAGTTGAACGAATCATACCTTTGGCCGGGCATGCGAGCAGAGGTCAAGAGGTTTTTTGACAAGTGTCGAATTTTTCAGCATTCGAAGGGGAGAAAGTAGAATGCAGGTTTGTATCAACCATTTCCCATACCAGAGAGACCATGGGAGGCGATAAGCATGGATTTTGTATTGGGTTTGCCAAGGATGCAAAGAGGTGTTGATTCCATCTTTGTGGTGGTGGACAGGTTTTCTAATATGGCACACTTTATTCCATGCCAGAAGAGCAACGATGTGATGCACATCGCAAATTTGTTCTTCAAGGAGATCATTAGACTTCATGGTCTGCCGAGAAGCATAGTCTCAGATAGGGATATGAAATTCATAGGTCATTTCTAGAGGACACTATGGAAGAAGCTAGGAACTAACTTGGCATTTAGTTCGTCTTATCATCCACAAACAGACGGAAAAACAGAAGTGTTCAACAGGAGTCTAGGAGACTTGTTGAGAAGCTTGGTGACAGAACACCATAGCAGCTGGGACAACATATTTCCACAGGCAGAGTTTGCATACAACGATTCAGTGAATTGGAGTACAGGAAAAAGCCCATTTTAGATTGTGTATGGGACATAGCTAAGAGGAGTATCTAAACTCAGGGATTCAGAGAAGACTGCAACTAGCAGCGCTAGTGCAGAAGAATTCGCTGAAGCGATGAAGGAACTTCACAACAAGGTGAAGCAGCGACTGATGAACTCAAATCAGGAATACAAGCGTAGAGCAGATCAACATCAGAGACAACTTCAGTTTGAAGTTGGCGATTTAGTTCTGGCTCATATGAGGAAAGAAAGGTTCCCAAGGAGGACATACAATAAATTGAAAATGAAGAAAATCGGGCCATGCAGAGTCCTGAAGGAATTTGGGGAGAACACGTATGAGATTGAGTTTCCGGATGGCATCGGGAGATCTCTGATATTGAACGTTTTAGATTTATACCCATACAGGGCTAGAAAAGTAGAAGCTGGAGCTAAGGAACCAGTGATCCAGTGGATGAAACAATTACCAGTAGCAGAAAAGCCACAGATGGAGTGCATATTGGACAAGCAAGTGGGTAGGAGGACCAGGCGAAAGAAATATTTTGAATATCTGATCAAATGCAAGAATCACCCAGTGGAGGATGCCAGTTGGGAAAGTGAAGAAGTGACACAAAATCATGGACATATCGTGCAAGAGCTCATGGACAGGATCCCATGAAAATTTTCAAGCGAGGGAGTATGATGTAGGAGCATCGCCCACGCCAAGCGAGCCAACGCAAGAGCAGAGAAGACAGCTGGAAAGCGCCAACAAAATTTTTGAAACACCTTGATATTGTTGCGCCAAACATTAATATGTGAATTTAATGAAGCGCACTTGTATTGTAATGGACCTTGAGCCTTTAAGCTCTCATCCTTAGGTAGATGCGACATTTAATTTAGTTAATGCTGGTAGATAGAAAATTAATTGTAGATTTGATAGTTTTCGAATTGGAGAGGGCAAACGGATATAGACACCCTCATTGTATCATTATAAAATATCAAGAGAAGAATCATTCAGAAAAAAAGAGAGCACAACAGAGGATTGTATGAAGAACACTACATGTACAGATATTGAATTAATAGGAGAAAGCCTTGATTCAATTCCATGGTTATATGTTATTTCTTTGTGTATTGATGTTTTGCTCATGAATGTTTGTTTCTTGTCATACATTTGATTTTATATGTTGTGTATGGGATTTCATAGTTGAATAGAAGCCTGAGAGGTTGACTGAATGAGTTTCAATGGTTTCTCTAACTGAACTAGAGGATTCCTGCAAGGAGTGCAGTTGAATTTGTTCGCAAGGAGTGCGTGACTGCAGGGTTCACTTGGAGAAATATTTTGTCCTCATTCATCTCAGAAGTGAATATTTCGAACTGGAGCCATGCAGGGTGTGCACAGGCTAGACAAAGTCTCAGAGTTGTGATTCAGAGGAAAGGAATTGAAGGATTTCTGCTGCAGGAGTGCGCAGGATTGAAGACTTTAACACTTGGCGTGTTTGAAGATTTGCCGCAAGGAATGCGTGCAAGAACTTCTTCCTGAGGGAATCGAAGTCATGAAGCTCAGGAGATATAGGCCTTCAAATTTGTTGAAGGGCAGCAGAACCAAGTTGCGTGAGCAGGTTGAATGGAGAAATGAAAGTTGGCGAATCCATCTTGTGGAAAGACATTTCTTGTTCGTGGACTGCTCAGGAGAAGAGTGGACGGATGAAATTTCTTCAAGTAGATTCCAAGAAGTGGTGTGGATCGTTGGATCTTGCGGGGGTGCAAGGAAGCTACAGTGAAGGAGTGGAAGAATTTTGAAGCTCAGGAAGGTAGGGGTCGTCGATCGGGATCATGAGGAGCTTGGGTTCTACTCGTGGATCGACACATCGGGAGTTCGTAAGGTAAGACTCTAACTTTACACCACGGAAGTCACGAGAGTGAAAAGACCGACATTCCAATAATTGCATGGATAGTGTGGGCCACAACAGGGGGAAGTGGTAGGTGACACGAGATATCATAGGTTCGGCATCTCGGTTACCGGAAGTCGAAGAAGAAGTTGGTTGGTTGTGTAAATAGCGAAGTCACGAGAAAGCGAGGTCATGGGTCTCGACATTTCGGCGCATCGAGTATCGGAAGTTGGAACCCCGAGTGGTTGGTGTTGCGAGTTGGGAAGACACGATAAGACCAAACTCCCGATAGCAGAGAAGAAAGTCAGCGAAAACTGACCCATCGGGCCTTGGGAAATCGAGAGTATAGAAATCGATAGTGAACTCGCGAAGACACAAAGTTTCGATCCTCCGAAGGAATAAGTGAGGGTCGCACAAGGTAGAACCTGTGGGGTGCAGACTTCCTGATAAAGAAGTAGAAGAACCGTTAAGTTCTTCGGGCCAAGGGAAAGAGAAGATCTTGTGAGAGCGATTGAGCTCCGAGGAGTCTGGTTGCGTCAACATGCAGCATTATGGTGGGACGAGCTTCAGGCTGATAGATGTTCCAAAGGAAAAAAAAATATCAAAAGTTGGGATCAAGAGGTTATCAGATCACACTGTTCAGGAGAATGCAGAACCTGAGACAGAAGCTGATGACGGTAAAAGAGTATACCGAAGAATTTTATAAGCTCAATATCAAAGCAGGCCATCGGGAGAGCGATGATGAAAAAGTTTCTAGATATATGAATGGATTAAGATACGATATCCAAGATGAGATGAGTATGAAAACCATCAAAATGGTGGAGGATGTGTATCAGATGGCGTTGAAGACAGAAGAAAAGCTAAGTCGTAAGCCAGCACAGCGTGGCAGAGGCAAGAGCCAGCCAAGAGGTAAATCAGTTGCTCAAGACAGGTTCCAGAAATCTAAGGATGACTGGAAGAAGCCTTAGACTAGGATGGAAAGAGGTGGAAGTTCTCAGCGAGGAAAGCACGCTGAACAACGAATGCATCAGACCAAACAGAGTGGGGGATACACTGATAACAATACTTTTCCTAGTGCCATAGGTAGAGGAAGAGGCAGAGGAGGAATCATCACATGCTACACATGTGGCAAGAATGGGAACAAGGCAGTTGATTGTCCAGACAGGAAGAAAGATGGAGGTGAAGCTCACATCCCCGAGGCACAAAGGCGAAATGCTGAAGCAGAAGACACAGAAGACGGAAGGTCATTAATGATGCGTAAAGTTCTCTTAACACCCGAGAAAGAGGTGGAGGACACAGCTCAGAGAAGAAGACTGTTCAGAACCGCATGCAAGACCAAAGACAGGAAATGCAAGGTCATTGTGGACAGTGGAAGCACCGACAGTCTCGTTTCAACCAAGATGGTGGAGAAACTAGAGTTGGAAACGACTGATCACCCGAGTCCATATAAATTTTCATGGCTAGAGAAGGGACATCAGGTGAGTGTCACTAAACAGTGCTTAGTGGACATCAATATAGGAGGATATAATGATAAAATTCTTTGTGATGTTATTCCTATGGATGTATGTCATTTATTGCTAGGCAGACCATGGCAATATGACAGAAACATAATTCATGATGGGAAGATGAATACGTACACTTTAGAGAAGAATGGGAGAACACATATGTTACTTCCAATAAAGGATAAGGAGGTGAAACCAGAAGTGAACAACATGATACTTCTCATGAGTGGGAAGGAACTTCTAGCAGAAGTAAAGAAGAAGGAAGATCCACAATTCTTTGTGGTCAGGAAACCAAGGGTTGTTTTGACCAGCACAAGAGTGGATGATTTGCCGGAAGAAATTTAGAAACTGTTGGAGGAGTTCACTGATATAATGGTGGACGAATTACCTCATTCGTTACCGCCGATGACGAGCATGAGCCATCACATACACCTCATACCAGGAGCTAGTTTACCGAACAAAGATGCGTATAGGTTGACGCCGCAGGAGAATGAAGAAGTTAAAAGGAAGGTACAGGAACTGCTAGATAAAGGACTGATCAGGGAAAGTTTAAGTTCGTGTGTCGTTCCAATGGTACTGAGTCCAAAGAAGGATGGAGGATGGAGAATGTGTACAGATTCCAGATCCATTAACAAGATAACCATCAGGTATAGGTTTCCATTGCCACTGATGGATGACTTGATGGACTGCTTAAGTGGAGCACATTTTTTTTCAAAGGTAGATTTGAAAAGCGGATACCATCAGATTCGCATGAGGGAAGTCAATGAGTGGAAGACAACCTTCAAAACCAATGGAGGGTTGTACGAATGGCTAGTCATGCTGTTTGGTTTGACGAATGCACCGAGTACATTCATGAGGTTGATGAATGAAGTGTTGAAAGAGTTTATTGGTAAGTTTGTCATTGTTTATTTGGATGACATCTTGATTTTCAGCAAAACGAAGGAAGAACATCTGAAGCATTTAGTTGCAGTAATGAGGAAACTACAACAAAAGAAATTGTTGGTCAACATGAGGAAATCTTCATTTATGAAGAAAAAACTCATTTACTTGGGGTTTGTCATATCGACAAATGAATTGAAGATGGATCCAAGTAAAGTGGAGGTGATTAAAAATTGGCCATCACCAAGAAATGTTTTCGAGGTGAGAAGTTTTCATGGATTGGCTAGTTTCTACCGAAAATTCATTAGGAACTTGAGTGGAATTAGCGCAACAATGATGGACACAGTCAAGAAAAGACATAAATCTTTTCATTGGACTAAGGAGGCAGAGAAGAGCTTCAATCTGTTGAAGTGAAAGATCACCGAACAACCAATTTTGGTGCTGCCAGATTTTACAAAGGTTTTCCAAGTAAAATGTGATGCAAGTGGCTTTGCCATAGGAGCGGTATTGCGATAGGAGAACAAACCAATCGCATATTTCAGAGAGAAGCTGGATGAGGCAAAGTTGAAGTACTCCACGTATGATAAAGAGTTTTATGCTATCATACAAGCGTTGAAGAAGTGGAGGCATTATTTGATCCCGAAAGAATTTGTTCTGTATAGTGATAATCATGCATTACAATTTGTGACTCAGTAGGAGAAGTTGAATCAGAAACATGCTAAATGGGTATAGTATATGCCGAATTTCACATTTGTGATTAAGCACATTTCAGGGACTGCTAACAAAGTGGCTGATCCTTTGAGCAGGAAGTGTTTGTTGCTGCAGGAGTTTCGAGTCAAGACATTGGGTTTTGAAAATCTTAAGGACATGTATGCAGGTGATGCAGATTTTGCAGAGGCATATGAGGTAGCTGAGAATCCATTTCTCAGAGACAGAAGCCCATGGATGGATTACATGATCTAGAATGGACTATTATTCAGAGGAAATCAATTATGTATTCCAATTTTCTCCATGAGGGAGAATTTGCTAAAGGAAAAACACAACGGAGGCTTGGCAGGCCATTTTGGCCACGACAAAACATTCACAAAGATGAGCGAATCATATTTCTGGCTAGGCATGCGAGAAAATGTCAAGATGTTTGTTGATAGGTATTGAATTTGTCAGCATTCGAAGGGGAGAAAGAAAAATGCGAGGTTTTATCAGCCATTGCCCATAGAAGAGAGGCAATGGGAGGCGATAAGCATGGACTTTGTATTGGGTTTGCCAAGGACACAGAGAGGTGTTGATTCTATCTTTGTGGTGGTAGATAGGTTTTCAAAAATGGCACATTTTATTCCATGCCATAAGACCAGCGATGCGACTCACATCACGAATTTGTTCTTCAAAGAGGTTGTTAGACTTCATGGTTTACCCAGAAGCATTGTATTGGACAGGGATACGAAGTTCATTGGGCATTTCTGGAGGACACTCTGGAAGAAGATTGGAACTAACTTGGTGTTTAGTTCAACTTATCATCTGCAAATGGACAGACAAACAGAGGTGGTAAATAGAAGTCTGGGAGATTTTCTAAGAAGCCTAGTGATAGAGCACCACAGTAGCTGGGATAACGTGTTTCTGCAGACAGAGTTTTCTTACAATGATTCAGTGAACATAAGCACAGGCAAAAGTCCATTTGAGATTGTATATGGCAGACAACCAAGAGGAGTATCTAAACTGAGGGATTCAGGGAAGATAATGACAAAGAGCGCAAGCGCTGAAGAATTCATAGAGGCGATGGAAGAACTTCAGAGCAGGGTGAACCAACGATTGCTGGAGTCAAACTAGGAATATAAGCGCAGAATGGATCATCATCGGAGACAAATTTAGTTCGAGGTTGGGGATCTAGTTCTGGCACATCTGAGGAAGGAAAGGTTCCCAAGGGGAACATACAACAAGCTCACGATGAAAAAAATTGGGCCATGTAAGGTCTTGAGAAAATTCAAAGAGAATGCTCATGAGATCAAATTACCGGATGGCATCAGACTATCTTTGACATTTAATGTTTCAGACTTGTATCCATATAAGGTCGAGGAAGAAAGAGCTGGAAGTAAAGAACATCCAGAGATCTAGTGGAAGAATCAAATGCCAATTGCAGATAGGCCACAGATGGAGCGTATACTTGACAAGAGAGTCAGCAAAAGAACCAGACGGAAGCAATACTTCGAGTATCTGGTCAAATGGAGGAACCATCCAGTGGAAGATGCCAGCTGGGACATAGAATTAGTCATTCAAAATCATGGACAGACCGTGCAAGAGATCATGGACAGGAGCCCATGAAAGTTTTCAAGTCGAGGAGTATGATGCAGGAGCATCGCCAACTCATCAAGCAAGCCAACCCATCAAGCGAAGAACAATTGGAGAAACAAACCCAAATTTTGAAACGTGCTTTGGGATTGTAGCACAAGTATTTAATGAATCCTTTATGAAGGAGCACCTTTTGTATGTTGTATCAGACCTCAAGCCATACGCTCTTGTCTGAAGTAGATAGGAGGCATTTAATAGATTTAATGCAGGTAGATAGGATTTTATTTCCAGATTAGATAGTTTTAGAGTTCGAGAGGGAAAATGGATATAGACACCCTCATTTTATAATTGTAACATTAGCCATAAGAAACATTCAGAAGAGAGGAGAAAACGGAAAAAACTGTGAAGAACACCCATGTACAGACAATTGAATTAATAGAAGAAAGTTTTGATTCAAGTTCATGGCTGGTGTTGTTTCTCTGTGTAGATTGTTTATGTGCTCATGAATGTTTGTTTTTCTGGTTATGCATTTGCTTTGAATATGTTGGGCATATGATTTCAGGGTTTAAACTGAAGTCTGAGAGGAAAGAATAAGTTTCAATTGTTTCTCTGTCTGAGCCAAGAGATTCCTGCAAAGAGTGAAGTTGAATTCATCCGCAAGGAGTGCGTTAATGAGGGATCGATAGTTTAACTTTTGATATTACTTCTCCAAGATTGAGAGTTGATTGTTGAAGCCGTGCAGAGAGTGAGCAGGCGGAAGAAAAAGTCTCAGTTGTTAATCTGAAAAAACGAAGCTAAAGACTGTTGTTGCAGGAGTTGCGCAGAGTCTGAAGGATTCAACACCTGGGAAGTTGTTGAATGTCGAGCGCAAGTAGTGTGTGCAAATCCCTCTGAAGGAGTTAGAGTGGGAAAGCTCAGGAGGTTTAGCACTTCCGGGATATTGTCGAAAGTAGAGCACAGGAGTTTTATGCGTAGGAAGGTTCGAGCAAGAGCTACAAGCGCAGGCTTTGAAGGACAAAGTGCGAGAAAGAATACTTAGTCATTTTCAAGAAATCTCCAAAGGAGGAGGAATCGACAGCTAGGATTCGCCGAAGGAAATAGCGAAATCCCGTAGGCCATTAGATCTCAGGAAATTTTCACAGGGTTTAAGCCTGGAGGAGCAGGGAATATCCTGAAGTTTGGGGTTCGGGATATCGGGGTTTCTATGGTCATGGAAATCTTATAGAAAGAAATCGTGATCTGCGATTTCCTGAAGGAGCCTCAACCATTGATTTCAGTGGGGACACGTGGCAAGAGATCCCAAGGATCGTGGATCGAAGCATCGGGTTTCCGGAGAGAGGGGCCTTGTATGTGGACATCGCGATTTTTGATTTCCTGACACAGTAGGAACAGTTGATCTACAAGACGCGTGTCCAAGGATCTAGAAGAGTCAGGGTTCGACATTCTGGGGTTCTCGGTGTCGTGAGAATCATTGCAGGAGGAGTTCTGAAACTCTGAAACGTGATAACCATGCAGTGACAGTGTTGAGTGGAGGGAAGGTGGCATCGACATATCGTGAGCTCGGGGGTTCGCGAGTTGGAGCCGCCAAGTTTTGCGTCAAGGTTTACAAGGTTGCAAGAGGCGATATTGTGGAAACCATTGACTAACGTGTGGGACCCAGAGCACAATAAAGGGGGACAATTGGCATCGGAGATCGGGGATCGGAGATCCCAGGGGTGTGAATTCTTCGCATTGCAAATTCATGAAGTCTAAATTTCTGATAAGAGAAATATCGTGCTCTCATGGACCGAGAGGTCACATGTGAAAAGGGATTATCCGAGGAGAGATAAGGATTGGAGAGAGGCGGTATCGAGGATCGGGAATTGGGGATTTCCGAGGTGAGTTGTTTACAATCTCGCAAAAGATGATTTTCCAATAGGAGCAATCCCGACCGTGAAGTGAATTCGTGAAGGGAATATCCATCGGGTTTCGGGGATTTTGAGTCCCGAGTACAGGACTTGCAATCTTGTGAGGTCCGATTCTCCGATAGGAAAAAGGAGATCGTGAGGTGATCATTCTGTGGGTGTGGAAAAGTCCCGATAAGGGATTTGAGGAGCATTTGAGCTCTTCGGGCCGAGGAAAGAGAAGGTCCTGGTGGAAGCGGACGTGCGCCGGGTGACGTCTGTAGCATTATAGCTCATGTAAAACTTGCAAAATTGAGCATCGTCTTTAAGCGCATATTAAAACTAATAAATAATATCATATATCTCAAATTCATCATTCTCGAAATACACATTATCATCTTCTTCAACATCATTTTTTGCATCCATTGTGTAATTTTTTTCTTCCATTAGCTCTTTGATACCCACAAGTTCTTCGAAGTGATCATTTACAATCATTCCTCCCAATGGTACTTGAGGTTCCTCTCACATTTTTTCCACCTTTGATTCACTAAAATCTCTTTTCCTCAAGCCAACTTCTTAGATTTCATTTGAAAGAGATGGAATAACATTAATTCTTTTGTGGAATAAAACGGCACCGCATTGGGTCAGTTTCAATGGATATGCAATTCCTTCCATTCTGTAAGAAACACGATAATGTTGTACGTAATCACCAAATGAAAAATAAATAATGAATTTAAATACTGTAAAAAGATATAAATTAAAAATAATATAATATTGAAGTATGATTTCATAAATATTAGATCATAATTCTTACATGAACACGAGAACAAATCCAAAACCCAATCTCCATTTGAAAATGCATCTATAAGATAATTAGTTAATGCTTGTGGTTTTTGATAAATGTTAACTATCTCTCATTTCAAATCCTTTTCCTCATATGCTAGATTTATAACCACAACATTGTATACCAATACACTAGTAGGATTCTCTCCATCCTTTGCATTGATGGGAATCGAATTATAAGAATCATATTTTGTCCAAGTTGCAATATGTATACTCTCAAAATAACGTTTAAATGATTCTCTATTGGATCTTTGAATATCAGGTTTATGTCTGTAACATAAATAAGTGCAAATTCAATTAACTTGTGAATTAATAAAAAAAATTATAATCTTAATTGCTAAACATACACTTTCAATATCTTATCAAATAAATTGCATCCTTATCTTTTCCTTCCCCTTGAATCTTGATTGTACTAATCCTTATTATGTGTGTGAATGAAATACCAGAAATATCCAAAATGGTGATGTTGTGACTTATGTAAATCCAATAACCACTTTATTGAAATCTTAGTAAGTATAAGGCTTAGTATCATATCAAATGGTTTGGTTATTACATCCATGAGCGATATATGCAATAACTAGGGAGTATTCGTTTTTAGGAACAATATTTGCAAGTTGTTCACAATCACCTAATATCACTTTATAATGAATAGTGTCGAGCCCAGTCCAAATCTAGTGACCAAGGGTGTCATCAAGTTCAATAGTTTGAACACGTATCCTTGTTTCTCTTTCAAACTTGGATTTTTAAATAAAACTTTTGAAACTTTCAGTTACTCCATCTGCATCTTTCTTTGGCATCTTTAATGAAACAAACAAACATATAGTTAAATATCTATAACTATTAAAATAGAAATAGATTAACTTACAAATGAATAATATGAATGTAGTAAATCAACATACATTTTTAATGCAACAAAAAATTGTTTCAATATTGTTGTAGAGCTTGAATCTGGATAGTTGAGTTTAACATCATCCCAACTTTATTCATTCAACATCTTGATCATTTCCTCTTGTATTTTGATATATACCTTGCGACTAAATAAATAAAAATAATAATTATATAATGATATATATAATAAAATACTTAGAGCATTGATATGTTAAAACGAAAAAAATATTTTTCTTATCGTAACATAAATAAATAGATCAACAATCTTAATTTTTAAATTCATCAAACATTTCTTCCATTGACAATTCTCCCAACCTTACACGTGATAGTGTACCTATGATAATTTTTTTGTACTTCAGTCCTTGTATTGTTCTCCAAGGTGTTATAGTCATATCATCTGGAATAGTTTTTATTTCATGACCTATCTTACTTGTCCCACATATCAATGGTTTAGTCTTCTTATCTATCTGATTTTTTATAGTAATATTTTCCCATAGGGTGAAGATCTCATTTATCAAATCCTGTACATGCCCATTTCTAAATATCAATTGTAAATAGTTATCCACAGATCTAAATACATCACTTCCTTTGTTATTTTTTTCTTTTATATTTTCATCATCAAGTGGGAATCCTATTTCCATACAACATTTCTTCCAAAATTTGTCATCAACACTTGATCTCTCCCCACAACATATTTCAAACAAATATGTATGGATGAATCTCATCCTTTGAATGAAATTCCTGGACATTATATACTCATTGTCTATGTTATGATCTCATTCCAATAACGTTTCTTAGGAGCCTATTAAACCAACATAAATTATGCATCTGATTGGCTCAAAAAGAGGATTATTGGGATATTCTTGCATCAATTCTCTTCTATCCTTTGCAGAATGATTTCCTCCAGTCACATAATATTTGTAGTTAAAACATTTGGATCTATCAAATTCTTCCCTCGTAGGAAATTTCATTGGGTCAACAAGAACTAGGTAGTCAACCACATGTGCATGTGGATTGTACCTCATAAATGCTTTCAAATTGTGAATATGCAAGTGATGAAGTTTTCTAATTTGATATTTTTCTTCCCCTTTTGTGGGTTTATAAAGTTGTTTAACAATCAATTGAAATTTGTGGCCATCATCAACTAAGTTCGTTGTCCTCAATCTATTTTGAATGACATTTTGTTTTGTTTTCATAATACCATCCTCTAGATTAACACCTGTTGTTATTATTTCTCTACTACCTTCAGGATTTTCAAAATATACTTCGAGCTAATAATGGCTTCTTTAACATCATCAACAAAATTTTATTTCTTCCTCTTATGATTTAAATGGTTTTCATCTAAATCAACGATTTGTTCATAGTCAATAGGAGTGGACTCATCATCAACCATCACTCTTTTGTGTTTATCTTGTTTATTTTGTTTGCGAGAAGGAGCGATAAGCTCATGGAGACTAGTCCCAAAACAATATGTATTTGGAGTTTCCTCATTTTCAAATGTAACCGTTTTAGGATTTCTAGAACGAAGATTGTTCTCTCCTTTTTCATTTTCTTCTATGTCTACTCATGCATCGTCAAACTCCATTAATTTTTATTTCTTTTTCCTTCCTTTTTGTGTCTTTTAAATATGAAAAGTCTTGATGAAATCCATGATATTACTCTTTGTAAAGTAAATCCCCACTAGCATATGTGAAAGTTGTTCATCAAATTTTGTAAAAATAAAATATAACATTTTCATCTTAAATAAAATTAAAAAATTACCATAATACTAAAAATAATAAATGACACTTGAAATATAAAAATATAAAAACTTACATTAATTCCTTTCTCAATGTCATCAACGATGGATGCAAATAATTTTAAAAAACATGCATTCTTGTTATAATTATTGAATTTTAAACAACATCTAATCTTGATATAATTTCTACCTTGTTTGACGAGTGCATAAACAATATATGTGGATGGCACCAAACATATATCCCGTAATAAGTCGGGCC
>ML778658.1:2280143-2293980 GCA_009831015.1 Picea engelmannii | reverse complement strand
GATGATGAAAAATTTCCATCAAGTGGGGATTTTAAAAGAAGTGAAGATGATTATGTCAATGGTGAAAACAATGTTGATGATGATTTTCCTTCAAATGATGATTTTTAACGTACCGATGACGATGATGGAAATTTTTCTCCAAGTGAGAATCTTAATGGAATTGATAGTTTTATGGGTAATGATTATTTTCATTGAAGTGAATATTTTCATGGAAGATCCAATGACATTGGTGAGGATGGTAATCATTTTTATAGTGATTTTGATATTCCTGTCATCAACAATATTATTAATGAAGATGATGGACCTAGGAATAAAGATCATATTCTCATTCATTCAGCTACAACAAATCAAGGTGATAGACATTCTCTTGTTCAATATCCTGACAATGTTTTCCTTGATATTCCTTTTGGTGATGAGGAAAATAATTTTAGTAACGATGATGAAATAGTGGAGAGACTTCAAATAAACATTGTGTCTAGGACCAGGACTAGATGTTTTTATATCAACCCAAATCACTCTAGTTATACAATGTCTAGGAAAGAATTTCTCACTAAACCAATTTACATAAGTGAATTGATTTGAAGTGAATGTTGTCAAAATAATTATTTGAAAATAATGAACTACATGTATGCCTTGAATAAATGGAAGACATATTTTTCAAATAATAAGAGCATGCAAAATTCATATTTATGGGGTCCATGATATCCAAGAAGACAGGATATGATTATCACATTGGGAATATTTTACTTTGCAGAAATGCTTTCAAACAAATTCACTCAATTGGTAATCTTCGTATATCAATAATCTAGACAAGGTTGGAAAAATATCCTTCATTTTATTCAAAGGCACATCATGGACGAGAGAGTGGGACATTTCCAAACACTACATTTGCATGGATGCGTGATTTATTTTCCAAACATGGAGAGTGTAGGACTTATAGAGATACAATACATACTCAATATAATTTGTCAAGGAGATAAATCTACAACTTGTAGAAAAGATATTCTAAAGGTGTTGAAGGAAATGATAATTTTATTACATATGCATAATTTACAAGAATATGGAAGAAAACATTCAACAATGTTTGTATTCCTAAGAAGTCAAGGATGGGGATATCCAGTATATGTCCCACTCTCAAATCAAGAAGAGATAAATATGAAGGGGCAGAATGAGGTATGTATTTACTATTTTTTTTTTAATTGGATAGTTATCAAGTATGAAAACATATGATCAATATTTTCATTTTATGTCATGTGCAGATTCCATAGTCAAATCAGTTCAAGACCATCAAAATCAATAATCAAGTGAAAGGAAAAATTTGTAGAAGCATCAGAATAAGTGTTATGATGATCCATAAAACTATTTTGGTATGATAATTGATGGCATGGACCATAAAAAAATTAATTTTTGCCACATTTTGTATGTACACCAAAACATTTACAGGAAGATAATTCCATTCAGTATCACCTAGTTGGCTATATGGTTTTCAATGGAAAAATCTATCAAAGGGTTTACTTCACAGATCCAAACATTCATAATCATGCAACCCTGACCGTCACCATAATTTATCATGTTCTCACTCACTAGTCTGGAAATATTCCTCATGTTCTCTAGATACAGTTGGACAACATTAGTCATGAAAATAAAAATCAAATTGTGTTTGGATATCTAAGCATGCTTATTGAACTAAGAATGTTTCATAAGGTGAAAGTTGTTTTCCTTTTTGTTGGCCACACTCATGATCATATTGATCAAAAGTTCAGTCGTTTTTCAGTAACATTGAAGAGGAAAAATGTTGGAATCCTACCATCATTGATTGAATGTTTTAAGAATGTATACATTCCAGAGCATGTTTTTCATATATTAGAATAAAATGTGGACATGCAAATGTTTATTCAAGGATCACATCATGAATAAAAATGTATTGAACATCCTAATGAAATTATCTTCCAACATGAATTTTGTTTCAAAAATGTTAATGGGAAAACACTTATATGGGGAAAGTAGTATTCAACTACTACATAATGGGGGCCTTCATCAGGTTTAGCATTTTTTAAGTTCATTCAATATCTTCCAATATTTGCATCAATGTTATTATTTTTACAATTAGTTGTTGAAATCCATAACACACAAAGGGGTAATAGAGATGTAGATTATTCTGAATTCCTTGCAGAAAAAACAAAGTCCATCAAGGATACATATGAGTACTTTGATTTTGTTGATTATGTTTAGCAGGATTATTTTTTCAATCTTCAAAGTGACATAATTTCAAGATAAAAAATGAAGATACATTATTGAATACTCTATTTAATTTCCCATAAAATATGACAAATGAATCTAAAGAAACAAACATTGTTGAACAACAAGAATATTAAGGTTCTATTGAGTTTACACAAGAAGAGGAAAGATAAATATATATTGGTTTACATAGATCATGTAGACAACACGAAGCCATGGAATACATTTACAGGGGTTAAATACAAGAAATTAAGGAGGTTATATTGATTCCAATCTTAGCAACTGAAGATACACATCGTTATCCATTCTGGATTGCAAAGGTTATAAATATTAAGAAATAAAATGATGATCTTATTACAATTGAAGTGCACTAGTATGCAAAAAGTACACACCTATTCATTGGTTTGTACAACCCAGAGATGGTGGTTGAGAAACATGTGAATAGAAAGAGAAAAATAAAGTGTAAAAATACAACTCGTCATCACACTAACCTCTTAAAATTAGATGATGTTGACATACATGGTTATGACTTAAATTTGATAAAGAGAGGAAATCTTTTCTCCAAAACAATATATATTATCAAGAGGTTGATGCCACGATAAATATGTGCAATATGGGAGTCTATTGAACCTAGTTCTAGATCTAAAAGGATCAGTAAAATCATGAATATAGGTGTCCATTTTGATTATTTTATGAGAAAAATATATATTTTTTCACAAGTTCTTCAACTTCTGATATAGAAAAGTATTGTTTTTATTTATAATTTCACTTTACAGTAAAAAAAAAAAATTTGAATATTTTTGTTAGCTTTTTACTCACTATTTTTCAAATTATTTTTATTGAGATTTCATATGTCAATTTGGAAATTGTTTCAGAGTATGTTACTTAAAATTGAAAGGAATGATAATGAGTTATTCCCCCCCGCAACAATGTATCTATTATTAAACTTTTGTTTTTGACAAATGAAATATACTGCAAAAATCTACAGAGTTGTATTTTCTTATGACTATAGTTTTGAATCTAACTAATGAATATTATAATTTCTAAAAAAAAATTAAGTTGACCAAGATTAAAAAGGTTGGAAATTTTAAACACGTGTTTTCCCCCACCTTGTATCTATCTTAATTTTTACTTAAGAGTAAAATCTAAAAAATCCCTTTTGAAGAAAGCAGTTCAAGGATTTTGAATATAATTGTTTCTAAATTTTCCACTATGTATTTTTATAGATATGGATATTCCATTTCACTGAATCAAAATGTCACCTGAAAATATTATGCAATGAGTTTTTTATAAAATTAAATAAAATTGGATAAAAACAATCATAATGATAAAAAAATATATCTATTGAAAGTAGATTCGATTTTTCAAATGTTGGTATCAATTTCAAACCTAAATTTTGAGTATTTGTAGGAGTCCACAACTTGCAAATTTCAACTAAGCTAAAGGGAATTCTCATGTTCTTGCAAACAATCCCATTCGTAGGTTTTCGGCCGAAATAATCATTGCGCCAAAATTAATTTTTCTAATGGAATTCGTAGAAAACAAATGGATTCCTAATTTTTGGGTTGAACAGTTTTTTTTTAGCCTAATGGTGGGTGAGAGAATTTTGTCGGCCAGGAAAAAATGAAAGGACACATCATTTCATTTAATTTGGCATCAAATCTTATAAATACGCTTTCGGTCAAACCAATTTAACACAATTCACTTTCTCTTTCATGGTTTTTCATATGTGGATCCCCTAAGAAAAAAATTAAGTCATCTTTTTCATTGTTTTGAACAAGGTGGTTGATGTTTTGAATGAAAAAAAAATATCTTTTTGAAGTTCAAGTTTTTATTGGAATAACCGTTTATATATTGACGTATTTTTTGAGAATAATAATAAAAATCTTACTTGAACATTATTTTCAAGGTGAAGGCTTTGTTTAACGTAAAAATCTTGATATTATTTTTTAATAATTTTTGCAATAATGATGTTTTTTTGAAACTATTCTAAAATGTTGAATTTTTTAGAAACTTTTACATATAACTATAGTCATGGGAAACAAAAATTTGCACAAGAGAAAATTTCATCGCACTCATGATGATCTTACCATAACGAACAAATGAAAGAGAATTATTGGAAAAAGAAACAAGAGCCTAAAAATATTGAAGGAAGAAAAGATGATGATGTAAATAGATATTTTCAACAAGAAGAAGTCCAACCAGGTATGCATGTACATATTTTCTATATTAAATATAGAGAATTCATTTATTTAAATTATTTTTTAAAATATAGTTGATTGTAATTCGGATTTGATGTTTTTCAAAAAACATAAATAGATTTGTCTCATAACGTCGATGAATTCCTTTAAACCGAAATTTAATAAAAAATTGAATCACCTATAGGTATGTACATAAATCTAGATAATATAATATATGAACACTGATATATAGTTTAGTGAATTTATGTTTGGGTTTTGTTTTTAAATATAAACTTAAAGTCAAAATATGCATGAGAATATATCAACATTGATGATGAAATATTAGAAAATGTTGATACTCACAAATTTGGGAAGAAAGAAGTTTAGAATTATATAAGATATCAAGTTAAGAATAAGTATAATATTTTTTTCAAAGTTGAATCAATAATAATACAAGATTGACTTTTACTCTATATAATAAAGTCAAGAAATTTAGAAGAAGGTACATCATTATTGGTTATTCAAAAGTTGACAAAAGATACAAAGGTGAAAGATAATGTCTTTGACAATATAACTGTAAGGATTGAAATTACAAAGCCTCATAAAAATAAATATAAATACATAAATACTTTCTAATCTACTTCGTTAATTACTGCTACTTAGTTTGGAATCTTCTTTCTTGATATTCTTCTACTAGCATAATAATTGACAATTTAGCATCATACTAACAACATACTAACAACATAATAATTAACATCAATATAATAATTAAAAACAATATAATGATAACAACAAGAAGAAAATGAATAAGATATTTATCTCAACCTGAATCTTAGTTGTTTTATCCATTTCCTTGTTGATGATGTTGTTGATGATTTTGATCCAGCCCAAATTGAGTATTAACCACCCAACCAACTAAGAACAACCTCTCTGGCTCCCTAGCTCTAGGAATCCTTGTGGTTTCCTGGCCCCCAAGC
The DNA here is from genome assembly GCA_009831015.1 of Picea engelmannii. Taxonomy (NCBI): domain Eukaryota; kingdom Viridiplantae; phylum Streptophyta; class Pinopsida; order Pinales; family Pinaceae; genus Picea; species Picea engelmannii. The sequence goes on along the minus strand of ML778658.1, from coordinate 2,288,585 downwards.
CCAAAATTCCCAGGAACAATTGTTTCCCTATGAGAGTCCTCAAGCCAAACTGTCCACTAAAAATCCTCTTTCCTTTCTTCATCCTTCTTCTTCCCCCAAATTTTCTTACCTTACAAAAACCAAATATGCACTTCCGCAATTTATCCCCTCTCCCTTATCCTCCTCCCTCGAATCCCACTCTCTCCTTCCATTTCTCCAACCTTCTTATCTCCCATTAATTCCTCAACCAACTTATCCCTCCCATTAATTACTTCAACTACCAATTTTAATAATATTATAGTAAAGTGTCCATAAAGTTATTTTAATAATTAATTAAATTAATTTTTATCACTCATGATAATTACATAGATAATTAGGGTTGTTACAATAACTAGTGTATTAAAATATTTTGGAAAATATCGAAAACAAAATGGGAGTGTTGCAGCAGAGTGATACAAACAACAATTGTTTCATTTAGAAATATAAAATATTGTTTAAAACAACACATGAAAAAGGAGATGTGAACCTCAAGAAAAACATTCTACAAACATAGAAAATTTTGATTGCAAATAGATGCAAATGATGAACGTGCTTGTTGGACAGTTATTTTTAGACAACCCTACAAAGATAGACTTGCAGAAAATGTTAAAGAATCAACACATAATTGTTGTTTGATAAAATATCATGTTTTACCACATACAAGGGATGTGTTGCAATGAAGAATAAAACAAAAAAAATATGAAGAACATCCAAAACATATATTTCCAATGACACAAATAGAATTGTTCAATAAGTTCAAAGTAGAGAACAAAGAAGTTAAAATTCCCATCAATACATTTGTGCAACAAAAGCCATGGTTTTTTAGGCCCATAATTGTTCATGCTACTTGATTTTTTCATTTTCATGTGGAATTTGAGTTATATTACGACACTTTTCTTGATTTTGGTATAACTTTATGGCCAAGTTCACCTCCTCCTTCCACATTATGTTCTTTTATACCTTAAATTCTATGTGAAAGAGAAGGTGACGAACTATTTTACCAAAAATGATGTGTTGGTGGAAATAAATGTGATCATTTTGGAAATCTAAGTTTTTTTCACTCAAAGTATCCTATTGATATGAATCATCAATCATTTTCTAATATAACAATCAATTGGAAGAGATATGAATATATAATTAACACGACTCCACATTATTCAAATGTTATTTCCAAAAGGATTGATTTGAAGGTAGATAAACTCTGTGTGATACCTTTTTTTAAGAAGTTTGAAGAAGAAATTTATAAATACACCAAGCATTCACATAGATGTGGATGGAAATACCTACAATTAAAACAATCCCGTGGAGCGTTTCCACCTGTGATAGTTTTGTCTGTAACTGATTTTGTAGAGATTTACACACCCGCTACACAAAAATAAATACAAAGTGAATATTATTATTTTGATCAAATCACTATATTTTTCCGTGTTCTATATAGACATGCTCAACTAATTCTTGATAACATATAAAAAACTAATGAAAATCGACATGTTATTAAAGAATATCACTTTTATATAAGTGATGATCGAGCACATGATACACAACATTATTTTGATAAATTTTATGATTCATTAAAAGAATGTGGGATCAGATTCGATCAACATTGGATATGGTTAGATGGATGTGTTGGTCAGTTCAAATATTCATGATCATTCTATTACTTGTGTCATATTCATAATAAATCAAACATTCCACATTGTTGGAATTTTTTTGAGACTAGTCATGGAAAAGCAGAGCATGATGGTGTAGGGGCATGTGTAAAATGAGCACTTTGAAGGTATTGAATGAACCCTCATGCCAATCAATTTGAATCTACTGATCAAGTTATTGAATGGTGCAAAATGGCGCTAATCCATGAAAATAATCTTCCAAGCAATGTGCGCAAGTGTGTATATATACATGTTACACATATACATATGATATTTTTATTCACATGTTCAAATTTATATGATCTTGAATCATTTTATTGATAGATTTCAAGTTAACAAGTTCTTGTCTTGTGCAAGTTTTTTTGGTATGTTGGAAACCTAAATGTAAATAGATCAATCTAATTTGAATCAGGTACAATAGATGGGACGCGAAAAGTGCATTCAGTTAAAACAAAATGCTATCAAAATGTGTTTTCATTTGATAGAAGAAATTATTCATGTTTTTGTTCAGTTTGCATAGAGGACACAGAATCCATAGAGATTTGTGAAAACGAAAATGTGGAATATGTTAAATCTTGGAGACATATTGAAATTAATAAAAATGGGAAAATTTGTAACATCCCGCTCTTGCGCACTGAGAAAAATTATTCTTTGAGGACACTTGCTCGCAAGTGATCCATATTATTATGTTATTAAAACTTTTGATTTTGATTATGAGGCGTTATGGGTTGATGACATGTTGTTTTACTGCTTTAACGTAGATAGGTGCTATTGAGTCGGTTTTACTGAGTTTGTAGGATTATCGACCTAGAGGATGGCGAGGCATTGATAGAACCCCTTGGACTTCGGATCAGGTCGAGGAGTGTACCTTTGGGGTTTGATTGTTTTACTATGATTTTAGTGCATCTGATTAGATGATATGATATGGATATGTTATCATAGGATTTGTTGATGATGCAGGCTGATGATAGCTTGTCGACCAGACTCACATGTGGAGTAAAGGGGTCATGCACGACTACCAAAGATGATGAGGGAGAGGTGTGGACAACAACCCTGCCACAGCCTACTATCACTCTCGTCGTGGATCGAACTGTAGGTTAACGGTTGCGTAGTTCGAGAGGACCCACGATGTCGTGAGGGCAGAGTGCGACAGTCGCTCATGATGATTTTAATTGGCATGTAATAAGGCATGGGACTTATTCCTTAGAGGACCTTAGTCTCCCACAAGTTCACCTAGAAGAATATTGACTCCAGGAGTTATTGATATCTACCAAGTCAGTCAATAGGTGAGTGGGACTTTTCGAGCACGTGGTGCATCCTGAAGGGCACATCACCCAAGAAAAATGGAGAGGCAAGTGGCACCCTTGGAGCACGTAGTGTCTCCTGAAGGGCACATCACGCAAGGGAACAAATGAGGTGAATGGCACCCTTGGGGCACCTAGTGTGTCCTAAAGGGAACATCACGTAAGGGAACAAATGAGGTGAATGGCACCCTTGGAGCACCTAGTGCATCCTGAAGGGCACATACCATTGTTGTTGATAGAGGAATGAACATAGATGGAATTAGGATGAATAACGTGTTAAGTATTTTTAAAACAAATTCCCTAATTAAATGTCACCCAATACTAAAATTTAATTCCTAAGTCTAAACTATGCTAGTGGTAAAATTTAATCTCTCTATAAAATAATAATAATAATAATAAAAAAAAAAACCACATGAACAATAATTATGATCTTCGTTAAATCTTGTAACATGAAGGGAGTAAGAAATAAATTGTTTCCAAAAAAAATCTGTGGGATTAAAATCTAGAAAGGAAATTAATTGTTTTATTACCTTAATAAATTAAAATATATACTAATTAAATAAGAAAAGGGGTTAATTTCCACACCTGCATTTTTGAGTTCTAATTAAAAAGGGCAAAGAGGGAAAATAAAAAAAATTAGGAAACTAGGGAAAAGAGGTAACATAAAAAGGGAAAAAGGGGAAACTTAAGGGGAAAAGTGGAAAGTCAACTTAGTAAATAATCTACCATTTAAGAGATTTCTAATTTTAAACTGAATTAGCAATTTCATAATAGGGAAAGCCTTTAAAACCTATGAGGGAATTTGGGGACACCTAGGAGAGATTCTAGGAGTAAGTCTAGGTGGATGAGGGAAATAAACATAATTACTTGATTAAAGAAATTAATTTATGGAGGAATGTAGGGGATGGGGGACACTTGTACGGAGAGGAATTTTTAGGAATTTATTTTTAAAACTTTAATTAAATGAGATTTTAGGAAAGAAAGGAAGTTCGAAACTCTATAAAAGGAAGGAAGGAGAAGGATGAAGGATCATCTTTTGTTTGTGTAACGTTACGCTGCAGAGATATCGACTTGACTGATTTACTTGTGGGATTTGGGATACCCATCTCGGAGAGGAGTGGTAGCTCGGCTTTGCGAGGTGAGCTGAGAGCTAGTCGAAATCTTTGGATAGTGTACGTGGCCCCTTTGCAGCTCGGGGGGCTAAGGGGGAAGAAGAGTACCCCTAGCATTGGCTGCGAGGTACCGGTGAAGTCTCAACGGCCGGGGAGCAGGAGTTGCATGGAGAGCGCGATTATCACTCAAAGCGGGCGAACAAGCAACAATACTCTCCTTTCATTTTGTATAGTATATGTTGTAGGTTTTATGCTTGGATCTGCTTATTTAATGTAAATGTAAAATGATGTTCTTTTTAAAATTGATGACTGAAACCTTCCTTATCCTAGCTCGATGGTTGTTGACTTCCATGGCCTTCATTGTCTCACATGTCGTGACCACCCTGTGGTGTTGATTGTGACCTTGAGGTTGTGTAGCCTTCGTCCTTAGCTCACCAGTCCTCGCCTGAGTAGTCGGCCAAGAGCCTGATCTACGATTGTCGCCTTAGTGTTAAAAGACCTATGGATCTCAATTCCCTTCTTTTCTATGCGAGGATGAACCTATCAGCCATCTACCACTTTTGTTTTCCTTGGTTGATTGTTTTCTTGTTCCTTGAAGAGGATATTCGACTCGACGATTTATTGATTGATGATGAGAGATTACCTTTTTCTTGTCCGTGTATTAACGAGTTGTAGGGTGATTATGTTTTTATTTTTCTATGATGTTGAATCAGTCCAAAACGTCTCCCTTTTATATTGAATGGTCTATCTTCTCTTTACATCTTACAAAAAATCATTTTATTCTTTTATTTCCGGGGATGTTTGTACAACGATATGCTTTTATATTATTGACAACAGGTAATTCCCCTTTTGTTCTGGTTTTGTTATATTCAGTATCCTGGCATTCAAAAAACATTTTAAATTTTCTGTTTGCATTTTTTTTATATATATTGGCATCCCAATTGGGGAAAAACGTATTATTTAACCCTGTAATTCCTGAATTTGATGGAAAAGTTTTGTTTTATTAAGGCTATGTTTTGGCCACTGGTGTGACTGCGCCTTGCCCTTCGTAGCACTGTCATTCTACACCTTTTTTTTACTAGAAATTTGTTAAGTAAATTTTCACTGAGTAAGGTTTCCTTCACCGAGAGACTTCAATGGTTAAGAATCACCATCTTTCACATAGGTTCTAGGTCCAAGTTTCAAGATTCTCCATTGGAGAGTTTTAGTTTTGTGTCTGCCGTAAAGCATTATTGTGCCTTACACCACTTGGTTTCACAACAAGAACCCTTGGGCCAATACTGGGTGAATGTTGAAGCGAGTTTTGTATTATCACGTCTAACTTGGTAGACATTTGTAGCCAGGCCCACTTGAACATTGGTCAGTGTGTAAAGTTCCCAACGACAACTTATGATTTTGTTCTAGACTATATTTCTAGTTACACCCAAGGGAAGTCACTGAGGTTTCCTGAAGAAACCCTAAAGTGTCACTTGAAGCTTAAATTAGAGTGACCTTCAGAACCCTTGAAAATCTGAGAATCACCTCTTTTTCTACTGTAAATGTCAATCATGTTCATTGGAATAGCACAGATTGCTTCGTAGGGAGAAGAAGAAAGGAAAAATGGAAAAACAATCAAGTCCTTCACCTTAAGACTTGAAGATTTCGAAATGTGCCAGATAAGTCCCCTTCTAATAAAATTTATCTCAGACTGTAACCTTAAGTTTTAGCGGGTGCCTCCTTTCCTTGAATGAAGTTTTTCCCAGTTTGTAGATTTTGCAATGTCTACAATTGACAGAGGTATTTGTTTGTTAGCCAGCAAAGATTTGTTTTGGGGTAATTCTATGGTGTGAAATGAAGCCCTTCGATTGGAAGAAGCATATGAGAAGAATTTACACTTCAACAATCTTATTCTTTGAAGTACGATTTCATTTTTCTTTTAACGCATTTCCTATTTCCTTCACTACTACGTGGATCACGATTGACGAGAACCTTGTTATTTTTCACACAATAATGGCACACAGTGATAACACTACTCACACAATGCTACACAATATTTTTAATAGATTTCCTGGATAGCGATATTCGCTTTTGGGTAGCGATACATCTGGAGGCAGTGATATAATTTAGATAACGCTTTTCTTGACTAAATTAGTGTTTTCTTTACAGTGTGTATTAATCATGTCTTACCAGAGAAAAATACCACCTTCTCCCTTGTGATTGGCCCTCTATACCGCACAAACATATTGAGAAGAGGAATTAGTGTTATAGTATATATGATTTATGAAATAGCTTCCTTTACATCTTCAGAATCATGGATATCTTTTGTAATTGTGTTGCTAAAAACATTATTGGAGATGTTCCCAAGTCTCCATAAAAAAAAAAAACCAAATCTATGGAATGAAAGACACACAACCATTAAAGATGACATTTTACATTCGCAAGAGAAGGCTCATATGGAGAGTAAACCAACTTATTCGATAGTTTGAACGTGAAGGATTGAAAAATTCAAGGGATGCTTATGCAAGGCTTCTGAGCTTTGACAACTGATCAGGGGATCAAATTTTGCTCAAAAATTCAAAGTGCTGAGAATCGCTTCAAATCGAACGGACGTCGGGAGAGAGAGATATTGCGATCTGTTCGAATTGCCAAATAGGCAAAACAAAAAGGGATGCTGATTGTCCAGTCCGTAAAGTCCGTACAGGCTGACGTGGAAGAGTTCGTATGCTGACGTGGTAGAGATAACATGGCAGTTTTTGATTGGCTGACAGTTGGGAAAATCATGTTTCAACACGTGGTAGTTTTTGGTTTGTGGTTGGATTCCATGTGGCCCAATCATGGGCCGCCACATGGCATCATTATATTGGTTCAAAATTATATGGAGTCTGTGGGATTCGAACCCCGAACCTCCCCCACTGGTCAAAGCCTTTGTAAAGTCTGCCCTGCCAACGAGGTATGCATTGTTCCTTGTTAACTATATGCATTTGAAATTATTTGAATTAAAGTAATGTTTGTTAGGGCAGGGGGTCGAGTCGGGGCTTAGTCTCGACCCATGGTTCTGTTGTGTTAACATGTGACCATAACCATAACATATGCATGGGAGTTGTATTATAAACGGAGCCCAGTCCCAGGGTTATCACATAACCCCAGTTCAAATGTGCGGGGTTTACGTTTAAGCCTTCGGTCATATGACTTATGGCATGTGACCTTTCCACGGATCATGCAAGGAAGTTATGATTTAAACTTAGCCCTTTTTATATTTGTGCAGGGTCACATGAACCCATGTGCCCACGAGCTTGGCGGTTAGGGGCTAGCACGCCCATAACTGTCCTACAGTTCACATCGTTGGTGTGGTTGCATTCGGTGCTGGGTTTTTACGCTTTAAATAGCATGTGTGATAGGTTTAATGGACAAGGGTGCAATTTGTAGATGCAGAGACAACAAGCTTGAAGAGGGGATTTCCAGGAAGCCTAACTTCTTCATTTTTTGGCCAAACGAGGTGCCGAAAAAGCCCAGCTAGGGGTTTTTGGGACGCTCTGAAGCAATTGGACCAGTCTGTTGGTCATTTTGAGCATTGTAAAGCATGTTTTTGAGCACTTTTAGCAAATAATAATAATGATCCATTGGAGGCTGGACCAGGAGATGTAGCCCAAGAGAGGGGTGAACTCCTTTATCATTTGTTGTTTTATGTGTTTATGTTCATTGATTATGTTGTTGTTTATATGCATCTTAAATGAGTAAATCCTATTAACGATGTGTTGCAAAGTTCATCCATTTTCTTTTAACACATAATCTTTACTTGCAAATATTTTCAAGATTTCAAGTCTTCTTCATTTTTAGATCAAGTTGGTATCAGAGAACTGGTTTTTGAAGACTTGATTATTTGCAAGTGTATTTTTTTATGATTCTCAGAAGGTTGAAACTCACAAGAGGATAAGGTCAACTTGTGGAGCCAGGTTCTCATCCTTCAAGGAGGAAGCATATACAATCACCACAAGTTTTAAGGAGGCATTCACCAAGTATGGCTCATGAAGAAAGTCATGAACGTATTCCTGTAGAAGATGAAGATCTCAGAAAGGATGTCATGGAAATGAGAGAGATGATGAAGATCTTGATGGAAAGGAATGCAGGTTTGCAAGGTGAAGGCTCCAACACTTCAAAGCGTAAGGGAGACAGTGGTGATAAAACTACAAATGGAAATGGAGGGAATGGTGCTTCTCCACCACCCTCTCCTCCATCTTCTTCTTCTTCTTCTTCTACCAATTCAAGACCTCTTCCGAATTCTCCAAAGGGAAATGGTAAAACTCCTTCGCAAATTCCTTCATTAAAGCTTGATATTAAATTTGAATTGCCAATATACAATGGAGAAGTTAATGCTGAGAA